>BQNB010021931.1:0-16523 GCA_026074375.1 Tanacetum coccineum | reverse complement strand
AAAGATCTCGGACGAAAAAGACAAAGTCAAAAGACAATGACAAAGGCTAAAGATCAAAGATCACAAAGCATAAAGGAACAAGCCACAAAGATCACAAGAGCTCAATGACAAAAGCAATCTCATTGATCTCACAAAGGAGTGTCACAATGAACTCACTTCGGGGGAGATTGTTAGCCTCAAAATATTGAGTCGAACAAGGAAGTTCGTTCATTAATTATATTAGGTCTCGGTCATTAATTAATTTTACGTTGTAATAGGCTAGACGGGTAAACAGGCTCTTTATGTAATCTAATCGATCACGTGTATCGG
Organism: Tanacetum coccineum; assembly: GCA_026074375.1. Lineage (NCBI taxonomy): Eukaryota > Viridiplantae > Streptophyta > Magnoliopsida > Asterales > Asteraceae > Tanacetum > Tanacetum coccineum. The sequence continues at coordinate 16,214 of BQNB010021931.1, read as the reverse complement.
GCGAAAGCCTAAGTAATCCCAAGCCCGGCCCGTAGAAACACCAAGGCATGAAAGCCTCTTAGTTTTAACTATAAATACCCCTCTCCAAGGATGGAGAGGGTGTTGGTCTCATTTGTAAAATTTCATTTGTGTAATCAACCATTCTCACATTTTTCTCTCTTTATTTCTCTCTTTAACTTCTCTCTAAAATTCTTCTTATCATCTTCTTATCTTTATTTCTTGTTCAAATGGTGAAGTGAAAATGATATTGGGTTACCGACAAAGGCTCTCTCTCTTTTATAAAGCGAAGCAAAGTGCATGGCGCTGAAAGTTCAATAAACACAGACGAACACAATGCAGGGCATAGCATAAATGAAACCGCTGATCATTTCATAAAACATATATGCTTGACCTTTCTCGATGCTTTTTTTGGGTGACTCACCAACCGACCCAGCAGTGATCGATGACAGAATGGTACGAACAAATCAAAGTCATTAAATTTGGTAGTTCTCCATGGACTTCTCTCTTTAGCCCTTTTTATATGTTCATAAATGGGTGTGCACCTCCAGATGGGCGGGGGCCGGCCTCACACTCTCTTATCTTATGCAGCATTTATTAGCTTAGCTGGGTTGGGTGGGTCGTGCAATAAGCCTCTCTTGACCCTCCGTTTATCATACATCTTTATGAAAGCCTCTCGCCTTTTGAGATATGATCCATCATCAACTCAGTCAGATCTTCTTGTTTGCCCGCTTTGATTAGGCTTCCTTTAACGGATTTGATCAGCATTTCGTGCCTGCAGTCCTGCTGAATTCAACCTTTTATCAGGGTAGCGTAGTAAGGTTAGAGGCGCAACTAGAAGAGTTAGCCCTATTTCTATTTTTTGATCAATTCGATTGCAGTCTCCGAAGTCCTTCTTGATCGATGGTCCCCATTAGCATTAGTGCTAATTAGCAGCCTCTTTTTTTGGAAGGCAAGATACTTATGTGTGACCACGGATTCCACGATAGCAGTAGTTCTAGCTCTACATTAGGAGTAGGGGGGCTCTATCTAAAGGAGGTACGGACCCCTCCCGGTACGATGCAGCTAAAAAACAGAATAGGCTACCGCGGCTCGCTTCGCTTTTGTTGCGGAGCTCACTGCTTTTGGAGTAATGTTTGCAGCTTGCTGTTTTCTGTTCAAGCGGAGCTCGCTGTCTACTCCACTTGTATATAGACAACAATAGCGCCCAAGATTTTCCCTTCGCGTAGTTCATTGAACCTTCCAACTTCACTCCGTGGCCTGTGCTAAAGAAGCATGTCTTAACTAATTCCTTTGAACTTATTTCACCTTGCACCTTTTCTTTCTTTTCCTCATCCCATGATCCTTTCAAATGTCGTGGAAGTGCAGCAGTGCTCCTTTATTCTTCATAACGACTATAACCAAGCTGCCAACCAATAAAGCAAGCACCTTCATGGACTGAGACCGTGGAAGCTCCGTTAGTACCTTAAGGCTGTCTTTATCCTGAGAACCCTCGGGAATATTCAGAGACTCGGCTAATGCTTCTAGGCTCACATTCAGAGACAAACCAAGAACCTCTCTTACCCACTCACTATCTAATAAACTGGACTGGCTTATTATCTGAATGAGATCGAAAAGAGAGGAGGTAGCCCAAATCTTCCAATAGGCGCATACGAAAGGTTCTGAAAGAATTGAAAAAGCTCTAAAAAATAAACAACCCGACCTGAGGAACTACCAACAACAGAAGAACTAACAACAGCAGGAGAAACCTTTTCTAACCTCAGCTTCTAAGGCTTTAGCAAACGACCGGCTTTTGACTTTTTGAAGGGAGTTCTAACGATCATAGGGTAGGCCTAGCTGGGAACTCAATGAGAATTTCCAGCTCGAGGCTAGAAGCTACCAACACTTTAATACAAACAAAAACAGAAATCGGAATTCGTGGGGCCCGAGGCCTTACAGAAAAAGATGAATGATTAAGCGAGACTTTACCTTAGAGACCAATGAAATGAGACCAAGAAGCTTTATTACACAAAAGTTCTTTGAAGACCTTTTGCTTCTGCTTCCCTGCTTACTATTGCTATCACCTCAACTGCTTTGACCTGCTCACTTAGAGTGAAGATCAATAATGGGCGGAAAGGAGTTCACACAAGACCACAGAGCGAGAGAGAGAGCCTTCGCTTACCTGTTTAACCGTGCCCTCCTATCACACCTATCTCCCTTTTCCTTCAGTCACATCCAGTCTCAGTTCTGCTTCCAACTACCGATGGGGGAGAGCTTGGACGTATAGCAAGATTGAATAAGAGATATGGCATACGGGAATAGTATATGAAATCGCAAAGGCTGGAAAGAGACTGGAGATGAGCGTGGTTAATACTTAATAAAGCACCTTAGCAATTACTAGTAATGCCCCTATCGACCTCAGTCTTGTTTTTTGCTAGCTTTAGTCTAGAACTATACTATCTCATTAAACGTCGAATATCCCTAGCCAGTGAAAAAGGAATGAGTCTACTTCTTTGCTGGCTTGACTCCAGAACTCGTAGAGGAAGGAAGCGATGATCGGTCTATCCCATTAAGCGTAATCCCGCTAGCCAATGAAAGGACTACTCTTCTTGGACTGTGAGCGACGACACCAGATCAAAGCTAAGTGAGAGACGAGAATTGTGATTGCTTTATAACTGCTCAATTTATAAGTCTTGCCTAAGTCCTAGACTTGAATGAAGCAGCCTGGCTAAAAGTCGTATTTGCTTTTGCTTTTCTTCTCTTGTTCTCTTTTCTTAGTTAGGCCCAAGAAAGTACAAGATATAGCTTGACATATACTAAGATGATAACTAGAGACTAGAGATGAGAGTGCAGGATCTAGATTTGTAACAAATATTCTACTTTGCTTATGTAAATTGTTATGTACCAAAACCAAAGAATATCGTCCATGAGATACAAAAAAAGAGGATCCTACTTCGCTCATGCACCGTCTTTTAACCCTCATACCGCTGGTAAAGCTAGCAGTCTAATAAAATTTCTGCATGTTAAGACAACACACTAGTACATTTTCATTGACCACTAAGACCAACCCCCAAGCCCGGTCTTTGAACTAATAAATATGGCATAGTAGAAAACTTCAGACTGACTATCATCATGAAGTCCACCCAAGAGAGTTCCCTGGCTTCTCGTGATGAGCGCAGCGCAACAAACGGTGTTTGCACCAGAGGAGGGTGGTGAGAACCGTTGAGCCATTGGCTTGCTGAGCTTTTCTGATTTGGGTTTCTCACCCACATTACCGAGAGGGGGCTTTTTTCGTTATAGAAAAGAAAGGTCAATGAAAGGATTCAGTAATGACGCCATGCATCACCATTGAGTGCTGTACTGAAGAGAAAAAAACCAAAAAAAGTTCTCCACATTAGGAGAGAAAAGAGAAGACTACGGTCAATGATCAATTGTGCACATCCTTTTTGGATGGTCGGCTTAGAGTGAAAGCATACGAACAGAGACTTTGTGACTGGCTTCTCCGTATAAGCATATCTTCACTGAAAGTCATTAGGGCTGCTTTTACCCATGCCATGAATGAGAGTAAGTCCAGTCCATCTTCCTTCCCTGGATATGTTATGTCCTCTACATTTTCTTCGTCCTCCGCTTTTGACTCCTCTACTACGCAAAGATTTTGATCCCCCATTTCGTGAGTTGTAAAAGCACCTACCTTATGTTTAGACGTATTGGTTTTAGTGAAAAGCCAAATAGAGAGTTTTGCGTATGCCTGTTTTAGTAAGAGTAAGGAAAAAGCTTGAAAAGCGTACTTGCTTTAACAACGGAAAGAGGTTCCTTTAGCGGTTCAGCTTTAGGTCTCGGTTCAGGTGCTTTTCATGATTATGGTGTTTGATTGGGCACGGGCGTTCCTGTCCTTACTTTGAGGTCAATTTGCCACCTGTCTATCGAAGGGGGATTTCCCAGCCTATCTCGGTATATGTTACCGAAAGAAGGAAGAAGAATTTAATGATTTCCCTAATTCTGTGAGAAAGAAAAACCAGTTTGTTAGTGTTGTTCACAAGTGAAGGCACTGAACGGATCAAGATCTCATAAATTCATTGTCTTTCTTGATTCAAATCATAAAGAACTTCTTTCGCTATTGAAGCCATGCCTAAGCTGTCAGCTTATTAGCATCCCTCTTCTGCGTTAGGAATTGCCCAAAAAGGTTTGATTAAATCCCATGTTTTCATGGTCCCTATCTTTACCCCGGCACTGGCCGACACGTAGGTCTATTCCGCGCTTTCCTAGGTGCGCATCTCCATCTACTAAAAGTAGGGGTGGTTGCCATAGATAGATTGGGTCATTCATAACCGGAGCAATAACCGATGCTACAACATAAACCGACTACATTGATATCTCCTCAAATGAAACATCACCTATCCAAGATCACTCCACAAACAACTCACAAGCCCTCAATCCCATCACCACCAACCCAAGCACTACTCTCGACACCACTCTTGCTCTCATAATTCCACCACCAACTTCCATCCAAACAACCCCTAATCTAGAACCACTCATGTCACTATTAGCTCCTAAAGCTTTAACTTTCTCTACTCTACCAAATTCACCATTAGAACCTCATCCCTACCTATCTTCCTTGTATGAAATTGTTAGGAATGAAAAAAGTGACGATCTTATTGAGATTAAGTCTTGTAATAAATAGATAAATAATATTTTGTAATAGGGTAGGTGAAAGGCTCGTGACTAAAATAAAGTCACGAGACCCGACAAATAGATAAAAGCTAAGAAACAAGAGCTAGTAGCTCATCCTTGTATTTGGGTATAAATACCCCATCCCCACCTCATTTGAGAGGTGTGTCTTCTAATCAAATCTCATTTCCCTCCCTTCACTTTCTCTCTCTACTCCTCCTCCCTCTTTCTCTCTCTATAACAATCTAACTACTTTCTTTTTCTACTATTTCTCTCTCTATAACAAACACACACAAACACACCTAAACACACACTCTATTGCTTATCGATCCTAAATTCAAGACGCAACAAGTGGTACCAGAGCCAAGGAGCGATTTAGTGTGTTTTTCGTGAGCTTATTCGGACTTTTTCCCGTGGAGCTTTATTCGTACTGCTTATTCCTGACAGCCCTTAAATTTGCGTGAGCCTTATATTTTTTTTTAAGCTTTTTTTTTCCCTATCTGAATTTTTTTTTTGGCTTATTTTTAGCTTTTTCTATCTGATTTTGCTTATTCTGATTGCTTATTCCATTTTTGAGTGCTTATTATGTTTTTTGTGTGCTGATCTTATCGAAACTGCTTATTTTGTGCTTTTCAGCTTATTTTCGTGAGCTTATTTCAAGTCAAAACTGCTTATAAAAGCTTTTTCAGTTTAAACCGGATTTTAGTGCTTAATTTTGGTCAAACAGTCAAAGTGATTATTCTGAGCTTATTTCTTATCTAACTGCTTATTTGAGTAAGTTTTGTGCTTATTGAGCTAATTTTGGTTGTGCTCTATGCAACCGAGATTGATTGCTTATGGTTTTATCATAAGAATCATGGCAAAATTAGTACAAAGTTTGCTTATTCGTGCTTATTTTTAATATCCAACAATTTTTAAGTCAAAACTCGGAAAAAGCAGTTACAAATATCAAATTCGGAAGTCAAACTCGATGTTGACTTTTGGTCAACGGTCAAAGACGCGTTTTTGAGAAAACGCATTTTAGGAAGAACTGATTTAGATCTGATCTAGATCCGAGTTTATTACCAAATTTGAAATCAAAGAAAAAGAATAAAAGAAATAGTAGATCTCAGATTATTGCTCAAACTTGGTCATAAATCTTAAAGATTCATAAGTTTTGAACAAATTTTCATCACAGATCTTGCTCAAATTTGACATACCAAATTCGGAAACTCATTTTCGACAAAAGATCAACTTCGACAAGAATCATTTTCGACAACACTCATTTTTGACACGTCTCACGTGATCTAAAGATAACATCAAGATCTCAGTTGGTTTCTTTTTGTGTTTTACAAATCTGTTAAGACCTTAAAGATTCACAAACACGAAAGATAACATCATCATAGATCTCTTTTGAAGTTCAACCTTCTTTTGATATTCGAAACTGAAAAAGGAAAAACAAAGAACAACTTGTGTCCGGAGTTCTCTCTTGTTTCGATTCAGAAACGAAAAAGATAAATATACAAGATCTCAGCTTTCGTTCTTTCATAGTGATTGTCACTTATCTTTAAAATATTTTTAAACACAAACATTATCACAGATCTTTACAAGAAACATGCAAATCTAGATCTAAAGATTCCTCAAAGACTCACTTTCACTTTTCCACTGTCAACTAATCTAAGCATATAAACAGATTCAATCTAAAAAGAAACTATAAGATCTCAGTTTTGGTCAAACAAATACTAATATTCAAAAATCTTTAAAAGATTTGAAGTGTTTGAACCACTTCTTCATAGATCTTTTTTGAAGCTTTACTTCTCTTGATTTTTGAAACACAACAAGAAAAGACAAACACAAAGGTGTTCATCTCTTTCTTTGTCTCGTTATAAAAACTCAAAAAACAACAAAGTAGAAGAAACCCTACCTGTAACTTTACCAGAAACTTGTTAATTCATTCTTAACTGGAAATTAGTTCGAGTGTTATTGTGGATTTTATTGGATTCGTTTGATTGTGATAAGAATAAAAAAGGTGTGCGTTTGATTTTAAGAAGTACTAGGGTTAGGGTATGTCTATTTGTGTTGAGTAAGAATTTTGTTTGTGTGAAAGATAAACAGATAAAAAGAGAGACGTGTGTTTATTGAGTGAAGGGTTATCGTATGTGAGTATATATATCTGATTTAGATTTTAGGGTTATAAATTTGAATTGGGCCTTTCACTACCGAAACTAAGGACAAGAAGGATTAGTTGGGCTGCAAGTTTTATAAAACAACATGGGCTGAATTTTTTGTTTATCTAATTTTGTGGGCTGAACGATTTATGGTTGGAGCTGCTCTATTTTTGAAAGATTTGTATAGGAATAATGAGTAGTGAGCTGCGTTTTATTTGATTCGTGGTATAAATTTTTAGTTTTCAATTTTAATTGCGGATAGATAATCTGAGTGTGCTTGATATTTTGGATTGAATTTTTGTATTCATATCGAGACTATAGTTTTCATACCGAATGTGTTCTTTTGAAGTATATTTCTTTGTCCTCGAGTTGTAATAGATAAAACACTATTTTTGGTTTTATCGAATTTGAAGTTACTATAGGATCATTATTCTCGATAAGTAGTGTTCACACTTTCGGTTTCATCGAATTTGTGTAGTAGTTTTACTTTTCGGTAAAGATCTAAAAACGCTTGAGAATTGATTGTGGTCACATTTTCGGTTTTATCGATCTTGTGATTCATTTTCGAATTAAATTTGGAAAAACTCACATTTTTGGTTGTATCGAATCTGTGGAGCTCGTTTTCGAAGTATTCTTCAAAGTTATCAATTTCATCGGAATTGTTCACTTTACGGTTTTATCGTATTGTTGATTAATTTTCGCTGGATACTTTCTAGAAAATATACAATCTTTGATAATCATGAATAGGATTTGTTACTTTTTCGTGTTTATCGAAAATTGAACTCATATAGGAAATTTGTGCTTAAAAGTTACATTTTCAGTCTTACTTAAAAAGCTAATATTCAATTGAAATTGATGAATTACGGTTTTATCGCAATCTTGATTCATTTTCGATTGATATTTTTGTGAAAACTGAGATATCCGTGAAAGATTTAGTTCGTGAGAGATTGATAATTTGGTTTGAATTTTTGGGTTTGTATTGAATATTAATTGGATTCGTTGCGATAAATCAGAAAAATGGAATCAAATGATTGGGTATCTAGGAGTTTGAGAAAAGCCGAGATAAAATTACAAATGCTACGCAAAGTACAGAAAGATATGAAATAAAAATGCAACAAAAATCTTAGAGAAATCAAGAAGATTGTTCAGGATATACACCCTGGATTTCTCACATATCTTATGTGTATAATTATGCATTTGAGGTACTCTTTGGAGCAAAGTATGATTCTTTCATAGATACGTTTTTTTCAAAACATGGATCGACTTGACAAACAATTTGCTAAAGAGGAATTTCATGAGTATCACTCCAAGACATCTTTTACACTACTCAAGAAACAGTTTGAGACATTCTTATCTCTAAAACCTTTTTACTCTTCTTCGCAAACTTTAGAGTTTGAATGCCAAGTGAAAATATTTCAAGAGTACTCTCCACAGAAAACTAAGTATTTTCAATTTGTGCTTATCCGCTATCTAGATGATATAGAAAGAGTAATTGTTGACAGAACATGTCGTGTAAACGAATTACGGATAAAAAAAGAAGTCAAAGAAAAACGGGAAAAATTAGAGATGCAAAAACAAGAAATGATGATCTAGAAGAGTGAATGCAGCAATCCAGGGGATAATTTGGATGCTAAGAGAGAAAAACAAGCGAAAGAGAAATACATTGTGCAATTTAGATTACTTTATACACACCTTGAGTTTCTATTAGGCATAGACTCATAAAATGCTTGTTCCTCGGGTGGATTTCAATGGGCATTTACGTTATTGTTTGGAGAAGAAGTTGAGTATTTTGCACCTAGGTTGTTCTTCAACTTGGATAAATTAGAAAATCAACTTAAGAATGAAGAATTTGATGAGGAAGTATCCATGGTTGTCTTTAAAGTATTCAAGAATCAGTTTCAGCAGTTCATTACTAAGTAGATATATATGGATTATGCTGATTCACTGGCAAACAGATTCTTTACTGCTTACACCCTATGTGATGCTCAAATATTTTAAAATATATTAATTAGTCAAATGGATTCTGTTGAGAAGGCCATTGTAGAAAGAGGACTGCATAAAAAGGTGCATGATAGCAAGGTAAATGAAAGAACGGTGCAGATACAAGTAGGAATGGTTAATATGGTTAAGGATAAATATGATGTTGGTTTGGTTGTCACGGAAATCAGTAGGACAAAATTAGAAAAGTAGGATGAAAGCAGTAGATCAAGAAATTATACACAGGCTGAAGGTGCAGATATCAGACTCTCCAATGATACAAATCCATTGAATGAGGTGCAATCTACTATTGCATACAATGTGTTTGCTAATGACAAACAGCATGCTGAGCAACCTAAATTCATTAATGAAAGAAAGGTTAACCAAGATGCTGAACAATGTCTAGAAAAACGTCCTTTGATTGCTTCTGTAATTGAGAATAAAACAGCTGAATTCTTAAACCAAACTCTCGAGTCTGAAAATGATTGTCTCAAAAAGACCATTACCTAGTTACAAAAGGATTTTTCAAAATTAGAGGAACAAAGTATAGCTTTTGAAATAGCACTTCAAGATAAGACTTAAGAAAATAATTCTTTAAAAATAATGCAAAAAGAAAATGAGAATTTTTTGGCGTCATTACAAATCGAGAATGCTCATTTGAAACAAACTTTTAAAATTTTGTTTGAGTCAATTCAAAGTTTAAAAGTTGAGACTAATCAATGTGATAAAGTCAAAGTTAAGGTCAATTTTGATGAGACTGAAATTAAAAACACTGAGTTGGAACATCAAGTGGCTTCATTAATTAAAGAGAATGAACACTTGAAGTTGGTTTACAAAAATTTATTTGATTCAATCAAAAAGTCACGAGTTCAGTTACAGAAAGAAATTTTGAAGTCTACATTGTCTGAATTCGCGATTGATCACATTTTATGTTTAGATTATTCCTCTTCAAGTTCAATTGCTGACAGCCAGATTTTTGAACTCGAAAAGGAATCGGGGGAGAATATATGTGAAAATGCAAAATGTGAGTTTCAAACAAAGATTGTCGAGCTTGAAAAGGTTTTAACTCAAAAGACAAAAGATTTTGATTATGTCAAGCTTGAATTGTTGAACAAAACAGCCAAATTCGAAGCGTATTTTGAAAAACTTGAAAATACGAAAGTTGTTTTTGAACGACAATTGGCTCGTAAGACCGATGATTCTAAAGCTGAAAAAGATAAATTTTTGAAAGAAATTAATCATTTGAGAGTTCAATTGGAAAATCTGAAAGGGAAGTATGTAGAAACTAAGAATAATACACCTTCAATTCTGGGAAAACCACCTGCTGATAAACTCTTGATAAACTCTCAACTTTCAAAATCATGGTTTACTCCTAAAATTGTTATGCAAAAAGATTTGTCAAAACCAGCCACTGCACAATATTTGCCTAAAAATGAAAAAGATCAATTTCTGAAACAAATCGCATCTTTAGAATCAAAGCTGGCATCGCATGATATTCGTTCTTGTCAAAAGAAATACCATGAGTTGAGAACTTCATACAATGCTTTAAAAGTAAAGTTTGATTCTCTTAACCGGACAAAAAGGAAAAATTAAGTTTTCAACTCATTAAGACCTAAAGTAAATGTTTCAGAAATGGTTCACACGGGTGAATCTTCAAACCCGTTTTTGAAAAGAGTTTCTTAGTTTACAACCTATTCTTTACAAAAAGATAGGAGATTTTCTAAGAAATCTCAAACTTTTGAAACATCTACTTCATAAAAGTTTTTTAAAAAAAGTGCTTTAAATGAAAAGAGTCAAGTGTTTGAAACACCTATTTCTCAAAAGATTTTTAAGACAAGTGCTTCAAATGCAAAGAATCAAGTTTTTGAAACTCCACACTCTCGTTTTACACCAGTAAAACAATTGTGGAAACCAAAGCAAAATCATTCAAAATCTTTCAAATATTCCAAATCAGAAATGTTTTCAACGCAAAATAAGAATGACTCTGCTTCGACCATCAACAAGAAAGGAAGATTTTCAAACACTTCAAAAATAAATTTTCAGAATGATACGTCAAATGACAATAACAAATGGAAATCTTGTTCGTCAACAAGATATAAAACTCCACAAGAAACATCGAGTTTCAATAATCAATGGAAAATCAAAAGGAAATTTAAATCTCCGTTGATTCCACGAGAGTTGTTTTCAAATGAAACACCGGTTTCAAGCCCTCGTTGGAACTCAACGTCTTTATATCGACTTGACACAACTTTAAAACGGTTTTCAAAATTTGGCAAACTCGTTAGCACCATGCTTAAATGGGTTCCAAAGGTTGTTATCTAATTCAATGTCATGATGGTTTGTAATTAAATGTCAGATTGCAACCCGTGCCTCAAAGAAAAGGAAATGTACGTTTCAGTGCATTTATCCTTAACAACGAAAAGAGAAATCTTTTCGGTCTTGAGCTATTCAAACAAAACATTCAAAGTTTTGTAGCTCAAGTCAATGGCTTGTTATTAAATATCAGATAACAACCCGGTTTTCAAATAACAGAAAAGTGTACATTTCAGTGCGCTTTATCTTCAAAAGAAGAAAAATCTTCTTTGTCCTGAGCAATTTTTATCAAAACACTTTAAAAAAAATTTGCTCATGACATACGTCTTCTAAGTAAATGTCAGCGTAGGACTCGTTCTTCAAATAAAGGAAAGTGTACATTCTTGTACATGTATCCTCAAAATGGGAAGCTTACAACTTCTCAGACTTGAGCTATTTCATTAAGATATTCAAAATCTTGAGCTCAAGTAAAAGGTTTTCAAAAGACTAAACACAAATTTTCAAGAATTTATCAAAAAGATTTTTCAAAATCTTTCAAATTATGTGTTCAACACTCTCCTCTTCATTAAATCCTTTGATTTATATCTACTTTTGAGAGGGAGTTTTTCAAAACCAAGAGGTTAATGTTGAACACAATTTTCAAGAATTTTTTAAAAAGATTTTTCAAAATCTTTTAAATTGTTTTTTCAACACTCCTTTCCTCGTTATCTCATTTGATATATTTTTGAGGAGGATCTTTCGAAACAAGTAGTGTTTGAGCATTATTTTTCAAGAATTTTTGCAAAGATAATTTGAAATCTTTCAAAATAATGTGCTCAACACTCACTCTATCCCTCAATATAATTACGGTGGCATACAAAATGAAGTGTTTTATTATTGAGGATGAGTATAAAGGAAAATGTTTTTTAAACAAATGAATAATAATTGATATAAAAATAGTTGTTGTCAAGTGTGTATATATGGATAAGCGTGCAAATGGTGAAGATTGTGTCTAGTTATGACCGTTTCCTGAATTTAACATAATGAGGAGTGAGCAATCTGTTGACCATCCATTTTAGATATCGACATACTTTGACACAACTAGTTTTTTAAATTTGTTTAAAACATTCAGAAATGTTCCAAATCATAATCATGTTATATCCGTTTTCTCCCATGTGTTTTCAAAACTCATATAGCCATTTTAATCCATTGATATCAAAAATATCATATGGTATGCTATTTTTGAGGGGGAGAAAATTGGATTAAAAAGTGATCTAAAGACTCAAAGTGCAATCAACTCTTTCCTCCTTGTGCAAAAGTATTTCATTTATGATGCATAAGTGTAGGAGTATTTCTCAAAAAAATAAAGTTTTTCATTTTATGATGCATAAGTGTAGCGCGGAGTATTTCTCAAATGAAAGTGAAAACTTTCAAATAGTGTCAAAAGTTTTGATTTATATCAAAATACACTGTGATTTTTCAAAAGGTGTTATGGTTCTGATATAAATACCCAATAACCAATACATCACACTTAATCAACGAAGAATTAAGGGGTTAAGGTTAGGTAGTATCCCTCATGATCCAACCAGAAACTACCGGAGGGATCTACCCCAGGGTGATTCAAAGATAGAATAGAAGTCCTTAGGTATGATAGAGATGAATGACAATAGGAATAATGTCAACTAAGGCATGAGCTATCTTCGGAAAAATCACAACATGATGATAGTAATGACCTTATTGATAAGACGTTGAAGGGGTTGGTAGATTAAAAAAGAAAAAGTTCATAAAAGGGGTGAAGAAAAGAAAAGAATCTTTCTCCACATACACTTAGGCAGAAACCGGGTCAATAGATAATCTATTGAATATAACAAAGATGATATTTGGTATAGAAGAAAGACATCATGGACCTAATGATGCAATGCACAACCCTTCCCAGCCACTCAAGATTCTCTCAAAATAATTCTTGTTTCATTGACACGGAGATTAAACGCATAATCTATTGACATCTCACTTCGAGATTGTTGATATTGAAAAGGTGGCAGTCTGCTCTAGCGTCCGATCACTAACACCAAAATGCACTAATTGAGTCTAGAGCCAAATGAGATTCCTGGCTTTCATTACTTTCTCACAATTGGACTCAAAAGATATCATCTTTTATTAAAACATCAAATGATATAAAAGATTCAAGAGTCGCTTATATGTCTCATGTGACATTGCAATGTCTTAGGTGACATATGAAGGGAACAGATTCAGAGTAGATCTTAAGTAAAGTTTCAACTCTCTGTCCATGAATGAAAATCCTACCGGTTTGCTAACATCAAGCCAACGATGAAGCATAGGTCACTAATGAGGTAAAATGATTGTATATCGATTACATAAGTGTGAACTAGCATATCTGAAGAGATCTAAGTAGTTATTTGTGCTTTCGGAATTTGTTTTCGAAAAATACAAATAACATTTCCTTGATTTAATCAAGTGATTTGTTGAATTACCAAGGTCTCTTACAATGTCACAAGATTGATGGGGGTAGATTGTTGGAATTGAATTTTAGTAGTTTGGACTTCTACATGCATAAAAACACGTCTTATGATGCTTCATTACTTGACGTTACTATCAGATTATTTCGTGCGGTAAAACGGGTTTGATTATTTGATGGTCATCTATAGATAATTAGGGGGAAGAGAAGTGTCCTAGCTGAATATTTTGATAGAGTGCAACAATTAGGGAAGAAATGTGTAAATCCGGGACTTAATTGACTTGGAGGTTATAGTTTCTATCTTCTATGAGTTGTTTGTTTGAAGTATGTGCATACGTGAACCGCTATAGTCAGAACATCAAGAACATCATGTCAAACTTTGTCTTCAAATGGTTGTCTGTTTGGGGGGGGCAGTTAAACTGATTGTAGTCATGCGGTATGAACTGGGGGGAAGTCAACTCAGGAGATACATTTATGTACAACAATATCTCTACCTTTCAGAACTCACTTCGAGATTGTTGATATTGAAAAGGTGGCAGTCTGCTCTAGCGTCCGATCACTAACACCAAAATGCACTAATTGAGTCTAGAGCCAAATGAGATCTTATCATTAATTCTCACATAGGACACAAAAGTAAGATTGTTAGTATGAGTATGTTGGTCGAAAACTTCAAAAGATAAATCAAGATGGATTCACGGTAAAGAATGATGATATGAAAAGATCTCAAACGCAAAGACAAAAAGGAAAATGGAAAGATCAAGATCAAGATCACTAGAGTATGATTGGAACAAGAACACTATTACACATCAAGACTCAAGACAAACGAGCATTAAAGATCAAAGATTAATGCAATCAAAGAGAGATCTCAATGATCGCCCCTTGGGGGAAGATTGTTAGGAATGAAAAAAGTGACGATCTTATTGGATTAAGTCTTGTAATAAATAGATAAATAATATTGTGTAATAGGTTAGGTGAAAGGCTCGTGACTAAAATAAAGTCACGAGGCCCGACAAATAGCTAAAAGCTAAGAAACAAGAGCTAGTAGCTCATCCTTGTATTTGGGTATAAATACCCCATCCCCACCTCATTTGAGAGGTGTGTCTTCTAATCAAATCTTATTTCCTTACCTTCACTTTCTCTCTCTACTCCTCCTCCCTCTTTCTCTCTCTATAACAATCTAACTACTTTCTCTTTCTACTATTTCTCTCTCTATAACAAACATACACAAACACACCTAAACACACACTCTATTTCCTATTGATCCTAAATTCAAGACCTAACAGAAATACCACCAAGAAGTTCAAATCTATTGCCACAAGTCATTTCCCAAGGCTTATCCCAAACACTCCCTCAACCAACACTCATGGACTTTGAACCAACTTTCCTACCTATCAACCTCTCTAGGAGTATGTTAAGTGCTCAACCCGAGCCATCCATGACTAGAGATCAAATACAACAAGAACTTAACCAACTTCGCACCTTTCACCAAAACATCTAAGAAGTCATCTAAAACGTACAACATATGCAAGATAACCTTACCCCTCCTACCTCCATCACCACCATACAAATGCCACCACCATTCTATCCCATCACTACCTCAACCCAGATACCATCTTTTAGAACATCACTCCCTCTATCAAGCATCTTTGTCTCTCTTGATCAATCCCTTTGGATTGAAGACCCTCCTAGACCTCAAGAACAAACATGACCACATTGCCAAAGAACCAAAACCATGTCAAAAACTCCAAGATGAAATGAGGTTCATGTTGAACCATATTCTTGATCGTTTAAACCATCTCTCAAACCGACTACCATAGGATGATGATTGACAAGATCAAGTGACTTTAAGTTTTAGATGCTTTAGATAATTAGATCACTAATCATGATTATAGTTTTAGTTAACTTAGGTCAAGTTGTTTTACTTAATGATTTTTATCTAATAAAAATTAAGTTATGTCTTCACAATCATGATTGATATTTGGTCGTTTATTTGGTAACATGGTTGTGAATCCTTATTTGAGGAAGTAAGTACGAATTTGTGTTGAAACATTGTTCTCTTTGTGTGTTAAAATGGCCTTCTCACTGATTTTAGCAAGTTGTAGTATAATTTTTGAATAGAATTACTTCTGCCAAAATTTGATTTGTGCTGACTTTGTGTGCAAGTCAGCCGGTTCTGTTCAGTTGCAAGCCGTTTCATTTCTGGAACAGAACCACCAGAACCGGCTACCTAGAAATCCTCTAGTTTTCTTTTAAATTCAACTGCTTAAATCTCTTGAATTATCATTATTTCATAGGTTTCATCAATATAAGGGGAGTATATCGTTCCTTTTAACTAACATATCTTTATTAAAACTTTCTCAAATTATTTGAAATTCTTGACGATTCCATTTAGGGGGAGCACTCGTCAAGGGGGAGCCTTGAAATTGACTCTCCATGAATCAATTTTGTTCCGATGTCTATCGGACCATCTCTCATATTTCATTCTTACGTTATACATGCATTAATACTAACATGTTTTCTTGTAGCTTTTCTCACCTAACTAGGAAACCTTGACGATCCCATCTAGGGAAATCTTTCGTCAAAGAGAAGCATTCGATTTAATTCTTTTGAATCAAACTTTAAGCTCGGTCATCTTCGGTCCATTACACACGAGCATTTGATTCTTTTAAAGAATCTAC
>BQNB010021930.1:0-63618 GCA_026074375.1 Tanacetum coccineum | reverse complement strand
GAGGTGGTTTAGAGAGATAGTGGTTGGATGAATATTTTAAAGAGAGAAAGTAAACATATAAGAGAAATGTATTAGTGTGAGAAATAATGAACAACCAACACCCTTTCCATGGCATGGAAAGGGTTTAAATACCGCCTTTGTGGCCGACCATAGAGAGCTTGTGGGCTTTCCATGGGCCTTTTGGCCCAATTAGATTACTAACATAGCACTTGACTAACTACGGGCTTTGACTAACTATTATTGGAAGTGACCGATACTTTTCGTGTTTCTAACATAGATCTTAGAAAAAGATAGCGTTGGTGGTCGGCGGGTGACGTTGGTCACTTTAGATGGGTGATTTGTTTTGTATTGGGGATTTGCATGGTTGTTGCAGTCTATTTTAATGACTGCTAACGCCAGTTTCTTTGTTTGGTTCAGAAACTTACGGTTGGAGTTATATGTGTCGGAGATCACCACGATGCCGCCGATCTCTTCGTTGCCGCCATTCATAGTGTGTAGCGTTGTTGGTCAGTAGGTGACGTTGGTAACCTTACATGGGTCGGTAGGTGACTTTGGTGACCTTATATGGTGGGTTTGTTTTGTTGGGGATTTGCATTTGTTGGCTTGGGTTGGAATCGATCGATGTGTGTCGAATTGAGTTACAATCTCTAACAGATCGAAAGATATATTCTAACGATTTAGTTTTCAGAAGTAAATTTGATGTTTCATTTTGTGAAGATTTAATTTTGAGTTTGTTTATTCGGGTAAATTATTGATGGTGCATTTTGCGGAGTTCTTGCTGTTTGCTATATACGAAAGGAAAATATAATTAAATGTGTTACTTGGGCTGGAAAATGGGTTAGAAAAAAATAAAAATTTAGTTTGTTTGTATAAATATACACTATACAGTATTTTTTTTCTTAACAAAAATTTGTAACTTTTATATAAAAAGGTTATTTGTATTTTATTATATTAAATAAAAATTTAGTTTGTTTGAAAAATAGATAAAACAATTAAATGGTGGGTCTCAAAGAATGAAAACTGGCGTGCCATGATAGAGGAGGTTTTTTGTGTGTGAGTGAGTTGTATGTTAATCTGATATGACGCTGATGTGATAAACTGACATGTGTCAGTTCGAGCCACCGTGTCTAACGCTCTTAAAAGCTTGACCCAATCATCTATTAATCCAATTATTAATGAAAACGTGTCTAATGCTCTTAAAAGCTTGACCCAATAATATATATTAATCCAATTATTTAGTGAAAACTTCAAAACGGTAATTATTTTTCCCTTTTAGTTTTCCAACGCTTCTGCAAAGTGGATAGGATCTTGTTTTGTTATTTGGTTCAGTAATTGATATTTTTTATTTCTTTTTCTTAAAGAATTTGATTCTTAAAAGAAAGAATAAAGGTTCGGTGAAACTAATTTCATGGTGAGATGTGTCTAAGGCTACTCGGAGTGGTAGCAAAGTCATCAAACCAAACCTCACTCATCATGGTGAGTCTTATGTCGAGTGTCAGCATTCACGCACGAGTGTGTGTGTTTTCGATGAGTGGCTCACCGAATGTGAAGTCGCAAGTTGGGCGCCTCAGTGGAATATAAAGGGGGTGGGGTTTTTTTGGGGTGTTGGGGGGTGGGTGGTGGTGAGTTAGGTGTGGTTTTTTTTTTAGGGGGGGTTTTTAAGGGAAGGGGGTAAGTGTTTGTAGGTAGTATGATAGATGGGGTGTATTTATGAGATTGGGTGTGTTTTGAAGAGAGTTTAAGGAATTGAGGTGGGGTGGGGATTTTATGTGGAGTTACTTATATAGAAATAAATGTATTTAGATATTAATTGAAAATTAAGGTGATTAATAAAGTATAAAGTATGTGGGGGAGTGAGAAATGAGAAATACATCAACTTAAAAAAAAAGACGGAGACGCAGCTAATGAGAAATGGATAAATAATGGCAAAGATCAAAGGTCGAATATAATTTGCATATTAGGTTTTTACATTAAGTTTTTTTTACTAGTTTAGTATCGTTTTATTTTTCTGATGTATCGTTCAAGTTTTTAATTATTGTCGAATATTAGGTGGATTGGGTGGGTAGGGTTTTGTATGGTTGTTAAGTTAAGTTTTTGATATGAATGAAAAGTAATTAAAATAAAAAAATGATGTTATAGTGTGATGTGAGAGGATGGTATGGATGAGGTTGTTATTTTTTAAGTGTGTTTGGTGAGTGGGAAAGTGGGTAGGATGTAATATTGAATAAATGTAAAAAAGGAAGATTAGTTGTTGTTATTTTTAGAAGTTTTTTATTTTTTTATTTTATTTTTTTTTTTTTTTTGTTTTTTTTTTTTTTTATTTTTTTTTTATTTTTTTTTTTTTTTTTTTTTTTTTTTTTGTTTTTTGTAGATTAATTATTCATATAGATAATGGCTGCAATAAAGAGTATATGAAAGGCTGTGGGCGAATCTTTTGCATGTAATTTGGATGCATGCTTTTCATGAGAATAATATCTTAATTGAAGTGCATGAAAGATTTAAGACTAAAATTTGAAAGATCATATTATATTTCTATTTTTATTTTCATTTTTGATATAAACACTTATTAATATTTTAGTGTTTACAAATATTAACTTTTTTATCTTTTTTTTTCTATAAATCTATCATGTTTATACAAAGAGAAAGTCTTCTAAATATAGTTTATTATATGTTGTTATAACTTTTTATATGTTTTAACAAATATAGTTTTGGGGTTAACATTATCAACAAGCAATATATGTCCGCGTTGCGAGAGTATATCTACCTTCTATTGTTATAAAAGTTTTGTTTATATTCATAATGTTAATAAAAAATATCACCATTTGAATAATAAGTAAGTTCTTTATGGAAAAGCAAATAAGATATCAAATGAAACAACAAAACAATATACAAGCATCTTTACAATCACGAATTTAGGAACCGTGGAGTTTTTTTTTTATCAACAAGCAATATATGTATGCGTTTGTTTTTTATCCTCTCGTGTTCCCCGATGCTTGTTTATGGTTGCATAAAAAACACTCCGGAGTGAAAACCGGTGGCTCGGCCATCGTGAGCGGGGATTTTTCTCTTGTCCTGTATAGGCAAGAGTTTTTTCATCATTTTTGTAGCCTTCGCAGTTAAAGCCTTGAGAAGATACTAGTCTAGGTTTTTCGCTTATCTCTAGTATTGTATTTGTACTTTTATGGCTTCTAGCGGTAGTAGCTTTTTATTAATATAATTGTCTTTTGCCGTTTAATTTTTTTTTTGATTTGGATCTAACGTGAAAGATTGAGTTTTTTAAAGAGTATTTAAGTTATTTGTGTGAAAAATGGTTAAATGGTGGTATAATATATATAAAGTGGGTATTTAATTTTTTTTTTGAAAAGTAACCGTTGCATAGTAGCCAACGACTACTTTATTTGAAAAAACCAAGTTACAACGCACGTTGATGGCTTAACTTGGCCACCAACGACGTTGCAATGCCGGAGATATCGGTATCATAACGCAATTTAACGCCGTGCCAGCTCGGCATAATGCGGTTACGATACCTTTTAGTGCTCTAGAATCTAGATGAAGCTTTTATTGACTAATGAACTGTGAAAAAGAGGTGCAATTATGCATTCCCTTTTCGCATGTGCCGAACAAAAATATAGACGGGGACAAAATGGATTTTCCAGAAGTTCTTGAAACTTGAAATGCGAGGAATAATTATTCCATTTGTAAATAAAGTTTTGTAAAACTCACATTTACATTCTCATAGGCATATGTTGATCTTGGACAAAATAAATATATTACTCTGAGAACATACTGAGTTATTACATTTCTTAAATCCATTGTCCATCTTCTTATTTAATGAACTGTTAGTCTAATATATGCACATCTTCCTTCTCGTGAGGATATGTATCTGGCGAGAACATGTCGCTATATCTTGCGACTCATGTCCTTTTTATTTTTTGTTTCGCGGTGATTTTTTATGATCTCATACCTTTTGAGCTTTATTTTGTCAAAAAAAGCCTTCTTGATATTTAACGTCACCAATTTCATTTAATTACACACTAAATGTTAATTAAATATCTATGGTAAACATTATGGTCAAAACTTTTGGCGAGATCCACGCCAAAAGTAAAGTCATGTCAACAACTTCATTTCATTACTCACCAACAGTTAATTAAACAAATATTTAACTGTTCAACAGTTTGGTGAATCTTTTAGCGATTAACATGTCCTCGTCAAAATTTAGCTAGAAAAATGAAAAGGAAATAAATAAAGAAAATAAAGTTATAAAAAAGCACAAATTTTGGTCAAATTTTCTTGGTTTATTAACAAAATTAAAGTCTAGAACATGTTTTTTTGTCGTTTAGCGACTTTTAACGAAGACATGGTGTCCTCGTCAAAAGCTTTGTCACCCGATTTACTTATCCTTGTAGTGTGAGTTATTATATTTCTTAAATGCATTATCCATCTTCTTCTTATAGTGAACTGCCACCCGATCTACTAACCTTTTCGTGGCATAATTTTATCAAGAGATTTTTTGAGAGCATCAGTTAAACAATATTTATTAAACTCAAATTTTTATTTACATTAGAAATTTCATTCAATAAATAATACTATTAAACTTATAAATTATCATAATTAGATCTGATTTCTAATTAAATAAACTCAAAATTTTGTTTTATAATCACGTTAAACCTTACCTTAGGACACCCGTTAAACAAACATTTTTATTTTCTTAATCCTCGGCAATTGAAAGTAAGTTTAAAATCATACCCGTGCATTCCTTAACTTACACTTTTCACGTAGTCACTAGTAAATCCACTATAGGATAATGGAAATTAGAAGCAGCCAAGATCGCTCCTATAATGCTTATGAATATGTTAGCGCATTTGATTTCACTTAACACAAAGATGATCATTCAGAAACTATAAATTGTTTTTGGCCAAATTCTATGTAATCACATACAAAAACATCTAATAATCACCACAATAAAATTTTCCTTTAGAGAAACTCATAGTAGGATTGGTGTTCATCACCAAACAGTTTAATACCGAGTCGAACAAACATCATATTAGATTGGTGTTAATCACTTTGGTCTTAAACCAAAAGCTGATTACAATTTTGTTTAAGTTCGGTTTTCGGTTTTATCCCATCTTGATCAAACCATATATCTTAAACCGCTATATCTAAATGTTAATTAGCAGTTAAAAGAGTTTGAAGGGTAGTACGTACGTAGAGAGTTTTGCAAGTTACGAGAGCTCTTTGTTAACTTTGTCTATATTATTCGATTGGAGTGTTATGTTTGTCGCAACAAGCGGTAGTATTGAAGAGAACAATATTCGTGTTGAGAGAATATCAAGTGTGATAAAAGTTCTGGCGTAATCGACACCACTGAAGAGAACAATCATATATGTCAATGATAGCAATTCAGTTCTTCGGCAAAGATGTATGTTTCCGGAAAGAACCGACAAGACGTGATATTGTGAAATAAAAAAGAACAGGGTCAGAGACTGTCGTAATCACTCCAATATCCACAAAGATGGTGCGGAAGGCAGTCAAAGGTCTCTATCTAAAGTTGATCAATTGGGTGTGGTTACTGTTGCCGAAACATGTGAGATTAAATACAGTGAGACGTCCCTCTCTAAAGAATCTAGTCAAACATAGTGCAAAAACATGTGCGGTTACTTTTAAATTTTAATACGCATGCATGATGCATGGGCTTGATATAAGTAGGCCCTCAAATCCGAACCAAAATAGTAAGTATTGGGCTTTTATTTTCAAACATGAGCAGAAAAACCGAATAAACCGAATAAATTGAAAACCGAAACCGAATCGAATCGAAAGCAATTGAACCGAACTAATAACCGAATCGAATTTGCCAAAACCGAACCGAACCGAACTGCTAATTCGGTTCTCAAGTTGGATATGAGTTTGACAATCTAAACCGAAAACCGAATTCATATAAATATATAAAACCGAATTAAAATTCATATAAATATATATACTTTTTATAGTATATATAAATATGTAATATACTTATATATTATTATATATATATACGATTATATATCTATAGTATATATATCACATATAGTAGGGTCCTGGTAAGTAGAGAAGTAGATATTAAATTAAGAAGTGGTTTGATGAAGTGACTAAACTCAACACATTGAGTTGACGAGTTTCTTTAGATGCATTTCTATGTCATCTGTGTAGATGCATCTATTTTGAGTTTCGAAGTTAAATTGTGGTGTGCTTGATGGTGCCAAATTGATTGATGTAATTTTGATTGGTTAGGCATCATGATAGAGGACCAAAAAACAAAAGAGAATAGTAGGTAAATGCATCTATTGTACGTATTTGCATGCTTTATTAAATGACTAGGACAAAACACCCATGTATGATGCATTATAATGCATCTAAGAATTATAGAGATTGCTATCTAATTTATAGATCGGTGCTATTCGGATATGCGGTATATAGTTACTTATTATCCTTCTATTTTAAAAAAAACTTCTCATTTGATCCTAACTCTCTCTCTCTCTCTTCTCGTCTATATATTTTTATATATATATATATATATATATATATATATATATATATATATCTATATATATATATATATATATATATATATATATATATATATAGTATGGTATCCAGATAAGAAGTACTTAAAATAAGAAGTAGTAGAACGTGATTTTTGTTAAATACACATTTGATAGTGCAACGACGTTTCAATTAGATGGCATTTTCTATTCTATTCATATATGCAAGATCATTTTGAGTTTCGAGTTAAATTTGATGTATAGATGGTGCAAATTGATTTCATGATTTTGGCCACATGTAGAGGAGCCAAGAAAAAACAAGAGAAAATCAGGAAATGCATTCTAATATACGTATATGCATCTAATTAAAAGCTAAGGGGGGAAAACACATTTTATGATGCATTATAATGCATCTAAGATTACAGAGGCATTTAATTTAAATCGGTGTATCTGAATATGGCGGTATACTAGGTTATCTTTTGTTACCTGTTCTTATTTGAAGTTTATAGAAATCATTCTGTCATTTGATGTTCAGTTTTAATTCTTCTCTCTGCTTCTTCTCTGTCACTATAGTGTATATGATATATGATATTTATTATATATAGTTTGATTATATTAATTTGTATATATTATTGCTATTATTGATTTTATGTATAATATATATATTATCGTTATATGTTTTATTTATCAACTATCTTTCGCTTATTTCTTTTATAAAAATTATTTATGTAACTAGTGTGTAATTTTTTTCTTAAATAAAATTAGTGAAGAATTGGGTTTTTTGCGGTCAACCCGTAGAGTAACGTTTGACCAAATTTCGTAAAAGTAATTTACTGTTAATTTTTTTTTAAATAAATAGTGAAATTCGGGTTATTCGGGTCAACCCGAGAACCGGACCAAATTCAAATTCGGTTTCGGTTCGGTTCGGTTTTCGAGTTGACCAAAAAAAAATTTAACCAAACCAAACTAACCAAACAACCCGATAACCGAACCGATCAACACCCCTACAAAATCTTAGATTTAGAAAAAAAAGGTGTACGGTCGACAGAAAATTGTGAATATTTTTTTGTTGGAAAACACATAGAGAAAATTCTATTTTTGCCCCATCAAAGAAAGGTGTTTGTGTTAAGTGCCCTCAAAAAAAGTGTTTTCCACAAATGCCCCAGGACTATCTGGGTGACTTGCGCAACTTTCATCGAAAATTGACACGTGTTCATGTAAATACGGGGGCGACTTGAGACACTAGGGACACTTGTCAAAATTTGATGAAAATCGCTCAAGTCGCCCCGATCACCTTGATCGCCTTGGGGCATTATATATATACACATTTATCATTACACATAAAGCCAAAAACAGTAACGGCTACTGTTCATCGATGAACAGTGATGAACAGTAGCCCGTTACTGTTCATCGGCCCAATTTTTTTTTTTTACTTTTTTTAATACCGGTGGTTACTGTTCATCGGCCGAAAAAAAAATAAAAAAATTTATACTCCCCCCTTCTTTCGTCAAAAATAAGAAGAAAAAAAAAATTACGTTCTCCCCCCTTCTTTCGTCAAAAATAAGAAGAAAAAAAATTACGTTTACGACTTTCTATCGGCCTGGCCCAAAAAAAATATATACATCCCCTTTATTGAAGAAAAAAAATTGTCATTTAATATGAGAAAAAAACAAACTATTAAACATGAGACCGAAGAAATTAACCCGATCAAAAAAAAATGCCCCGCAATAACGCGCGAAAAAATAACGCCCGCAGCAACGCGCGGGTAATCTTTGCTTGTTTATCACAAAAACTTATTTTTGGTGAGGCGAAAATAGAATTTTAAAAAAAAAAAAATCATGAAATATAGAAAAAACTTCTTTTAGATTAAGTTCGGCGAAAGAGCTCATGTTTGTTTTGACAGTTGGCATTATGATTTGTCAGTTTGTATTATTGTGACTACTCCTTTGTATTACTATTGTTTAGGGGCTTAGGTTATATGTATCCCTGAAACACCATTTGTACCTTTCCGGGTTTTTTGTGATTTTTTTTTTGTATTTTATTTTTTTTGTATTTTTATAATTTTGTATATGTTATAAAACTGTGACACGGAAAAAACGGAACGAAAAATATAAAGTTTAACAAGTCAAAAGTATGAAACTGTCAAAAATTACGGAACAGAAACTGATAAAAAACTGCGTTGCACTGTAAAAAGAGGGGTACAAAAGAAATCTTTTGTACATTTTGACACTATTTAGTGGGCCAGGGGGTACCAACAAGGGTACCCTTGTTTAAGTCTTCTTTAGTTGATGTTTTTTTGAACGACATTTTATTAAGAGAAACTAGCAAGGAGCTAGACAATTACAAAGACACAAGTTGATGTTGATTACCATGTAGAATGCATGTGATCGTGTATTAGAGTATAAGAAAGTCTGTTGTTTAATTTTGGTGTAATTAAACTTCTATGAACAAGTTTAAAGATAAAAAAAGGGGTTTATCTTAAATATATAAAACAGGAAATTAAAACCTAGCTAGTCTTTCTTATATGTGAAATAGACAGCATTGCCATTAAATTCTGTAGGCAAATATTTAGGCTAAGCGCAACTATCGGACGTGGGTGTAGGTCGACCGACTCAAATGTCGGTCGCCGCCATTGTAAGGGATCGGTCGATGTAGGTCGGATGGAAGTTTTCGGAGGTGTAGGTTTCATATACGACCGATGGTTTGCAAAACATTTCTAGACGTTGGGCTTTAATATAAAAAAACATTTTTTTATTTAAAAAATTTAAACATTTTTATCGTATAAATACTATATTACTTCTCCATTTTTATTCACACATTCAAACACATTCTCTCTATACACTTTTACACATTTCATTTACAAAATGTCTTACGATCTATTTTTTTTATACATCATCGGACGATCAAGATGAAGTTAATAGTGAGCTTGTGTTGTTTACGGAGGCATGTAGTGCAATAATTCAAGCTTCAAAACAAAAAATCTCACGAAACCAAGTAGACAGAGATCGTTACGGTGCTCATGATCGTTTAGTGGCTTACTATTCCGAACACCCGCAATATGAAGAAGCAAAATTCCGTACGCGGTTTCGAATGAGCCGAGCGCTATTCACACGCATTGTTTAAAAAATTTGGCATTTCCTCATTGGTGAAGTGTACCTCCGCAATTCGTCAAATGGCGTACGACTCCGTTCCTGATGCTATTAACGAATATCTGTAAATAGGTGCGACAACAACCCGTGACTCTCTCATGCATTTCTGCACTACTCTTATAGAGTTATATGGAAAAGAGTTTTTGTGACAGCCGACATATACTGACATCGAAAAACTATATGCTCATCACGAGGAAAAGCATGGGTTTCCTGGGATGATAGGAAGCATTGATTGTACGGCTTGGCCGCGAGAGAATTGTCTAGTTGCATTAAGAGCTTAATTTTTTAAGGGTGATCACGGGCCAGGTTCATTCATTTTATTGGAAGCGCTTGCCTCCCAAGACTTATGGATTTGGCATGCGTTCTTTGTTGTCTCCATGAAGAACAACGACGTGAACGTCTTTCGGCAATATCCTATTTTTAATGATCTCAAACCCGGGAAAGCACCTGCTGTTCCATTTGTGGCTAACGAAGTGACTTATAAAAGGGGATATTATCTTCTTAATGGGATATATCTGGAATGGTCCGTCCCAATAAAGTCCATTTCAAATCCGGGGTCGAATGATCATTAACAAATGATGTATAAGTCCGCGTACGAAGCAAAAAGATGTGGAACGAGCTTTTGATGTCTTAATTAAAGATGAGGTGGAAGATACTTGAACATCCGACTCGAGGGTTGACGCTACGTAACATAAATGATATAATATACACATGCATCATATTACATAATACGATTACAAAAATTCCGAGCAGGCGACCTCTCACTTCTAAAGGATCAACATCGTGATGATGATCCCGTGCGAACACATAAAGAAACATTACAAATTATTCGAGAGCTACACAATAACACAACTCATCTAAGCTTAAAAGGTGATTTAATGAAACACATTTAGCATTGGTCAAATTAACACTAATTAGTCATTCTACTTGAAGTTTTATTGTATTGTTTTAACTTTAGTTGAATTATTATGTATTGTTTTTTTATTATTAATGAACTTTAATGTTGTTATTAAAAAAGAATAAAAGATGTAGCCCACCTTACTGTGCCTAAAAGGTCATTTGTCAGACGCAGGAGAGGCAAAAAAATATAGGTTGATGTAGGTCACTATTGTGCCCATCGCACTATATATTGGCAAATAATGTTGAGAAAATTACCAAAAGAGTCAAAATACTTGGCCTTGGTTCAAGACATGGTTCATTTGGACCCCTCTTCCCATTTTGGTTAAGCTCAACCGCCCAATCCCTATCATCGCTTGACACATGACATTTTTTAGGTTTTTTTTCATGGCCCGCCTAATCATATGAAAGCCCCACTTAAATCAAAACCCTTTTTGTCTTGTTGTCCATGTCAGCTGCTCTACTAGCGGCTGCTCTACATGTAGCGTACCACTCAATGAATTTACATTAAGAAAGTATAAAATCTTTATCAAATCTTTTATTTTTTGATTTATGATTAGGTTTTTGATTTTTTTAGTTTAATCATACTACTAACTCACACTAACACACACATGATCATGAACTCTCCGGTCATCTAACTCTTGTCGCCTTTTTTTAATGTCATAGTAAGTGTCTCGTTTTGCTATATAGATGTATATGTATGTCGATTTTCTTTAGATAAATTTTATGTATAGGATGTATGATTTTTTTTGGATAAGGGTTTCCTTAGTAAATTGTATTACTCCAAAAAATAGTTAAGTACAAAGGATGAGGGTGATTCTCACATCTCTGCCCGTTACATAGGCAAAACTACTTCCTTAAAGAAGGTACACAAAGTAACTAGATTACAAAAGAAACAAGAATAACTATTTCTTCCTTCGATCTCTAACTTTGATATCAAAATTATCGCATATATCTTGAATCTTGTCTGGAATATCCTGGCCTTCATACATATCATCGTCGTATGGGTCAAAATCGTAGTCACCATTCACATAAGAATCTGTCCATTGTTCTAACAGACTATGAGTACCATAGCCAACCTTCTCTGAAGCTAGAAAATTTTCCATATCGTTATCAACTAATGCAACTTCATCCTCACTATCATAATCACCCGAAGAATCAACCTTTTTCAAAGGTTTACCCTCATCATCCACAAGGGTAACATTCCCATCAATAATAAGTCTTTCCATTCTATCAATTTTTACATCAATAGGGGTAGTCCTAGTACTGCTGGATTCCACATTTCAAAATGAGGATCCACTAGAATTGACCTTTTAACTATCCAGATTGGAAGTCCTATCATTTGTACCCAAATCAACATTATTTTCAACCAAATTAAGCACATCAAACGGGTTTGAATTACTAACCTCTATTGTAGGCTTCACATTTTTCTTCTTATTACTACTAGTGCTGACATTGTTCTTTTTAGAAACCTGTCTAAAAACTTGTTTAACTGGTTTAAATTTCACTTTAGGACCAACCGGAACACCCCTAGGAGGTTGGCTAGGCTTCTTCATGTTCTTCACCACATCCGAGTCAATATTCTTAGGACACTCATCCTGAACATGACCAAAAACCTTGCAACACGCACATCTTGGAGGTTTCCATTCATAATTAACATGAACATTACACGTACAGAACCCTTCCCCAATAAGTTTAGGCATAACCACCACAATATTATCTTTTAACTCCACATCGGCCCGAACCTCAATCAATGCTTTAGCATAGCTTGACCTGCCCTATGATTGCATGCACATGTCAGATGTATAAGAGTCAAGCATCAAAGGAGTACCAAGCTTAGTAGCAATGTCACTCAAACCGTTCTCAATAAATGCAGTCAGAGGGACACCATGGAGTTTAAGCCATACCAGAACATTACACACATCTTCTTTCAATAAGTTCACATCCGGGTTTCACTTTTTCAGAATAAGTAGATTGTTGCGAATAAACCATGGACGATTTTCAAGCATCGCATCTAAACCCTCCATTGAGCTAAACTGGAAGGAGAATATCCCAGTAGACAAATTAATCATTGATTTAACCAGTCCATATTTACCCCAAGTGTTCTTAACATAGTTAGCAACAACTGGGTAAGCCACACACATTCCCAAAAAGAAACCATATGCCGTATTAGCAAACCGTTCACTAATAGCTCTAATAGACTCCACCAAAATAACCACATCAACCCCGTTTCCCCCGATGTAAGTAAAGTACAAAAATTCAAAGCTTTCCTACTCGGTTCACCGGTAAATAAATTAGAATAAGAAGTACCTTTTTTCGGATTAGTAGTAAAGCTACTAGGTGTCTCCCCATCATTCTCATCATGCCGATTATCATGTCCCCAGCATTCTCATCATGAAGATTATCACGACTGGCCTTACCCGCATTCGCCTCTTTTGTACCAATACTGTTCCCAGATGTAACCATTACAGATGGTGTAACACCATCTTTAACAGACGTGTTAGGAATCGAGAAAAGACTCAGTCACTTCCAAAATATTAATTCGTAGCTCGTAGTTAATCATTGTGTAAAAGTAAGCTAACCGGGTCAATATAAGGAGAGCCTTATGTTGACCACGCCCCATGTAAGTATAAATACCCTCTCCTTCCATGGAGAGGGTGTTGGTTCATTTGTTACTTACACATAATCTTATTTCTTTCTCTTTCTACAAGTGTCCCAACCTCCTACTTTCTCTCTCTAGGATTTCTTTAGTTTTTCATCTATAGGCTTGATTTATGATATCCTACAATTAGAGTATGGAAAAGAGTTTTCTTGATGAATACTCTAAGTGTGTTGAACTTAAGGCTTAGCTTTCAAAAAAGAATGACAAGATTAAAAACGTTGTTTATGATGAACTTTCAAAACGATGTGCAAGAATTGAAAACAAATGTATTTCTCTTGAAATCAAAGTGCAACAATATAAAGAAAGTTTTCAAAATAATCAACCTCAAAATAAATAGGATGCTCCTGAGTTTCCTGCATTTTTTGAAATTAATGAATTGAAAGCTCAATTAAAAGCAAAAGACAACTCAATCAGAAAATTAGGAGACCACATTGCTACTTTAAAAGGCAAAAGTGTGTCTGAAGGTGATAAATCTATTAATAATTCCAAAGTCATTGCCCCAGGAATGTATAAGCTAGACTTAGAACGTCTGTCTCCTATGTTGCGAAGAAATCAAGAAGCTCATGTAGACTATCTGAAACACACACAAGAACATGCTGATACTCTTCGTGAAATTATAGAACATGTTAGAGATTTACGACCTTTAGATAGTGACTTAGACTCTGCCTGTAAGTTTGCCATGCGTGTTCAAGAATTGCTAGTTTATGTGAGAGATACATGCCCTAGTTCTATCAGACAAAGTGAGAAGCTGATTGCAGTAACTCCAATAAACAAAATTAAAAAAGTTAGGTTTGCTGAACCTAGTACCTCATCAAGTAACACACATAAACAGGCAGACTCTTGCAAAACTAAGGATTCTAACAAACGTTTGTTGCCTTCTATAAGAGTAATCAGTTCTACTAGTGCTAGCGGATCAAAGCCTCAAGGCAATACAAAGAAGAATAGGATCTCGCGACCAACAAGTAGCAATAAGAAGAATAAAGTAGAAGTTCACCTTCGGAATGTTACACCTAGTTTAAATAAAAAGAATGATGTTTCTGAACCTGTATGTAATGCAAATATTAAGCATTCTATTTTAAATGTGAATTCTGAACTTATTTGTGCTACATGTAATGAATGTATGTTTGATGCAATTCATGATTTGTGTGTTCTTGATTATGTTAATAATGTGAATGTGCGTGCTCAACCTAAATCTGTTAAGAGAAAAAAGAATAAAATGTGGAAACCTACGGGGAAAATTTACACTAACGTTAGATATAGTTGGAAACCAACAAGAAGGACCTTCACTATAGATGGAAACACATGCCCTTTAACTAGGTTCACCTCCACTACAGTAGTGCCTCCTAAGAAACCAATCTCTACAATAGTAGTTAAGAAAACTACACCCAATAGTAATACTTCAGGAAAACTTATGGATATAACCAATATGGGTTCAAGTAACAAATCTAAGAGCGTAGAATCTAAGATTTCTAACAACTCAAAACCCAACAAAAATTAGGGATCCAATGTTTTGATTACCAATAGTTGGGCCTAAATCTTCAACTTGATTCCTCCTAAGCTCTTCGGGTATGTTTAGATCGTTTAATTCAATGAAGTCCTTAAAACTAGGGTCTTGTAATCTATTTATCATTAAAGCTTCTCCTATAAGCCTAGCTTCTAAATCAAGTTTCATTCTTTCCATTAAGCATAGCACATAGACCCTCTTAATTAAGCTACTAGTAGGTTTAATACTTTTAAAAGTAACGTTTTCATTCCCCACCCTTAATGTAATTTCTCTTTCAAAGACATCAATTTTAGCATGGACAGTAGACAAAAATGGTCCTCCGAGGATCAAGGGAACTTTGATGTCCTCGGGCATATCTAGAACTATGAAATCTACAGGGAAAACAAACTCACTAATACCTACTAGTACATTCTTTACTACACCCTTGGGATATTTTATTGTTTTGTCGGCCAATTCAACAGTCAATTTAGTGGGGGCTAGGTCTCCTAAACCTAAGGAATGGATATTGTGACAACCGTGAGTTGAGTAGGTTAGTTTATACCTTTAGAAATGGCTAAGTGTCCATTTTGTATGTTTCTTGCGTGCTATGTGTTCTATATGTATGTTGAAGTGGTTTACATATGTGCATGATGTCATTTTAGAGGTAAATGATTATCTTATTTTGTGTGCATATGAGTTTGGTGTTAAGTATTCCATTTGTTCACGTGTGGTGATAATGGAAATGAAAGACGTGTTGCATGCATTGCTACATCAATTCTTGGTTTTTAAGAGTTAAGCGTTTATAATAAGTGTAAGTTATTAGAAAGGAAGCATGTGAGTGAAATATAGAAGTTTGCAGTAAACTTTTAATAAATAGAAAGTGAATTTGCGAAATGAAAGTTATTTTTAGAAAGTGTAGTAAGTAGCGTTTATGTAAAAAGGTTTACTCAAACTAGCTTAGTTTTTTTTATAAAACTTAAGGTAATGTAAGTAATGATGTAATAAATAAATTAAAAAAATAATAAATGTATGTATATGTAGAAATCGGCCCAAGAAAAAAAAGAGATTTTGGGCCTTATCTTAGGAGTTGGGCTATGATTAGGATTTTAGTTAGTTGGATAAGGGATCCTTAAACCCTATGAACGACATAACTCAGCCCCCATAACCCTTATTTGTGTCGACCCATCCCTAAGAATAAGGAGGAACCAAGATTTTGATCCAAGAACCCTCAAGATTGGTTGTTAGGTGCTAAGAATCAAGGTAAGTGTGTTTAATCCTAGTTAATTAATGTATTCATGTAACCTTAATTATGATGGATCTAGGGTTTTAATTAAAATACAGAATGATTATGATATATTATGATCGTAGTATGCTTAGCATTGAATTAGATGCGTATGCATGCTTGTGGTTTGGTTAGATTTACGTTAAAACTGGATTTAGGGTTGAGCAGAATTTTGGCTCGTGTTCAACGACTGTTATCTTGGTGATAAAAACGAATATTGATATGTTTCTTGAGTCTATGAATAAGCCAAAAGAGTCTACTTTCCAGAAAATTCAGCCTCAAAGGTTTTTAAGGTCGAGAAGTCATTCAAATGATTTTTATACTAAAAGTTATTAAAATAGTAAATACGGGTCAGAATTAGGTCATGTTTGGGAGGGTAAAACCTATACTTAAAAATAGAATTAAGCTTAGTCCTTCCACAGTAGTTAATTTTTATATGTCTATTGATAATCCTGTGAAAATTAGCCTCTAAAAGCATGTCTAAGTATGGTAGTTAGAGTGATATATTTTGGTGTGCAATCAGATCTGAATTAGGACAGTTTTGAAGTTTGATTTTATTTGAGTTAGTTACACATGTAAGTAGAACTTGAGAATCATAAGGTAGTTAATATACTATTAAATGAACATGAGTGATTTTTGGTATAAATTATGAAGGTCATTAAGTAAGGGTTTTGAGTACATAAAGAGACACTAAAATTCTGCAATTCTGATTTAATTATAAGTAGCTAGTGTAAAGTGTTAATGAGATGGTTAAGGTTGGGCATGGTGTCGGGGTAACCCATGATGGTTAGATAAACCCTTAGACATCCATCATATGTGTGTTACATAAACTAGAGCTTTTAGCTTGGTCGCGTGTAACCGTGTTTATTTATTTGTATAGTTACGTGTTAAGATATGGAAGCTGTGTTTGAGTATTCAGGTGAGTTTCATAGTCCCTCTTTTCACATCGCTTTTAAATTGGGATGTAAATGATGCAAATGGATTTGAAATGTTCTAATTACTGTGATTATGTGTCTTTATTTTGAAAGTGTATGGACTTTACTTGTCTATTGTATGTAACGTGTTAAATGCTTATGTGTATTTGGATCGGGGGGTAACGTTCCTACCCATTTGTTGTGATATTAGATCGGGGGTAACGTTCCTACCCATGTGTAGTGATGGTTTTAATGGATCGGGGGTAACGTTCCTACCCATTTGTTATGATATTGGATCGGGGGTAACGTTCCTACCCATGTGAAGTGATGGTTTTAATAGATCGGGGGTAATGTTCCTACCCAAGTGTTGATACTTGTTGGATCGAGGGACACGTTCTGTTCCCATGCTCGTTATGGTTTCATTTGCATGTTATCTTGTATGATAGTACAGTAATTGTCCAACCATGTTTGCATTAATCACAGTAATTGTTTATAAGCTTTGATTTTCATGTCTTAAACTTATGACTCTCACCAACCTTTGTGTTGACGTTTTAAGCATCATTTTCAGGTAACCATCTTGAGGATGTTGAAGTTAGGAAGAGTGGCTAGTGAGACCGTAGGCTTGCATGCGGAGTCATTCTCCTAGAGATTTTATTTATGTCATTTGAATTGTTTGATACTTGGTTGTTATTTGATTGTTTAGACTTTTAGAGTATGTTTCCTTGTGGTATGACTTTGCTATCGTAATGCAAGACTCCTTTATCTTGTGTTAGATATTGTCATGACACATTGTGTCTCATTTGTTTATCTATTTCATTTAGTTCTCTCTATTGTTGACACCATTGTGTTGTGATGATATCCATGATGTTATGCCTCGTGTTTCTGCCTAGGCGGGGTGTGACATATCATTCTTAAGACTTAGGCGTTACATCATCCTAAGACCTAGACACATTAAATCTGTCACAATTAAAGCATCCGCATAAAGAATCCTTATTCGCTGATTATAATCTATCTTAGGGATTAAAGCAATGGTGATCTTGTTAAACCCTAGCTCATAGAGACTTTACCCACTTACCGCTTAATGGCAATTTATACACTAGTAGTCCACTTGTCCAACTATCCAATGGAATCAGAACGTTACTTGTTGAATTATCTAGGTCACCTGCTAGTCAACACGATCAATAAACCATTGGCAATATCCAATTAACTAGTTAAGCCCGAAGCGTATCCTAGACACAGACTTAGAAGGATAATATTTATGTAACTATGATTCTAGATGTATAAATTACTATATGGAGAGCTATCCCAGACTCTAGATCAACTTGGCCTACTTCACTAGATCCAGTTGAATCATAGGTCGCATACAAAAGCGCGTAAACAAGTATAAATTGATAAACATAAACAAGCATACAACGATAAATCAAGAAATCGAGATAAACAAATACCAAACATTTAGATCTTCATAATAATGGCTAATACCAGAAGGTATTAGCCTTCAAACGTCATATTAAATAGAAGAGCAATTATTTAGCCAAGGTAAACTAACCGGGTTAACGAATGATACCAAAAACTAAACGATTACTAAAGTATATGGAATTACACGTTGTCTCATATAGAATTGATAACGTTGCTCGACCTCTTCTGCTATTTTTCTCCTCTAAAAATCGACTTTTGTGGTT
The DNA here is from genome assembly GCA_026074375.1 of Tanacetum coccineum. Classification (NCBI taxonomy): domain Eukaryota; kingdom Viridiplantae; phylum Streptophyta; class Magnoliopsida; order Asterales; family Asteraceae; genus Tanacetum; species Tanacetum coccineum. The sequence goes on along the minus strand of BQNB010021930.1, from coordinate 45,034 downwards.
TGTGTATTGAGAATATGATTTAGCACCCTTAAAACTTATTTCTGAGTTTTCTATTTATAAGGTCTGGAAGTCAGTTAGATACAGCGTATCCAAGTGTTAGATACGGCGTATTAGGGATTTGTTAGAGTAGGGACCATGCTTGATATATTCCAGAATATTTACATACTATATCTTGAATACGGCGTATTGAGTCTCTCTGGATACGAAGTATTAATCTTTATTCCTGTGTGGTCTTTGGTGAGTGCAGGCACGGATACACTGTATCTTCCTTGATGGATACGGCGTATTGGTCTTCAGAATAGTAATCTTCAAAATATCTTCATTTAAGCTCCAGAATGCGCGCCTTTTGCTAACTTTGACCAATTACTCCATAATTACTGCAATTCTCAAATATAAACGATTAAGTAACAATTATTTGCAATAACTATACAAAATAGGTTAATAACATGGGATAAATGATGCTATAAAATAGACGTTATTTGATGTAATCAGAGGCCCTGAGAAGTTTCGATAGCTATACGATTGAGTAAATTCAAAGAAATCAGAATAAAAAAGCCGATGCATTGAGCAAATTGGCTTCATTGACTTTTAAACACCTTACCAAAGAGGTGCTTGTCGAGGTCCTGGCAAAGAGGTCAATAGATAACAGGGAGGTTTTACAAGTCAAAGTCAAAGAAGGGAAAAATTGGATGACTCCCATCTACGAATACTTACTGAGTGGTTTACTACCAAAAGATCCAAGGGAGTCCAGGAAAATCAAAATAAAGGCACCACATTACAAGCTGATTAAAGGAAGTTTATATAAAAAAATCCTTCTTTACACCATGTCTTTGCTGTATAGCCCCTCCATAAGTCTATAACATCATAAAGGAGATACATGAAGGTTCTTGTAGTTTTAATGCAGAACCTTGCTCGATGGTAGTAAAAATTACAAAACAAGGGTACTATTGGCCATCGATGCATAAAGATGCTGCAAAGATAATTCACGACTGTGCACAATGCAAGGAGCAATCTATGGCAAAGAAAACAGCAGGAAAGGATGCAATAGAAGCTGTTAGCGTATGGCCATTCAGCCATTGGGGAGTCAACATTCTAGGACCTTTACCAACGACCCAGGAGGTTTAAAGTTTCTGGCCATAGTAGTAGAGCATTCTACAAATGGGTAGAAGCAAAGCCACCGACCACTATAAACGGGAGGCAGGCAGAAAAGTTCGCATAGGAATACATAATATGCAGATTCGGGGTTCCACGAACAACCAGCTTAAAGGAAGAAAAGCATTTCAAAGAAGGCATATTCACAGGTCTTTGCCAAGGATTAAATTCACACAATCCTTTTCCTCATCATAGAACTTACAGAAATAATGAACCACATCGAGAAGCAGTTAACTCGAAGTCAACAAGGATGGGTGGATGATTTAGCTCGAGTACTATGGGTATATAGAACCCTCTTGAGAAATAGTCAAAATGAGACACCATTTAGCTTGACTTACGGTTCCGAGGCCATAATCCAGATAGCCGAAAGCATTGTTGCTAAAGACAACAAGGACACCACAAAGGAAAATGCTAAAAGAAAAGAAAGCAAAGAAGAGGCCTCGATCAAAGAAGCCTACTATCAAAACAAGCTACACAGATATCATGATATAAGGAGTAATCGCTCCACTTACAAGTTGGGAGACTTCGTTCTACTTTCGCTAAGCGATACTGAAAGTTCGCAGACATGGTAGGGGCCTTACATGATAAGTGAAGTATACGAAGGCGAACTTTACAATGTCATTGATGCATCCGATCACTCATTGATTGAAACATCAAAGGGAACAAGTCTCCGTAACTTTTACATGTAAAACTTACCTTTTATAGTTTTTTTATCTTTTATTTCAAAGTCATTGTTTTGACTAACTTTAAGGAAATCTCTTAAAAGTGTAGCAAACTAAGTGTTCATACATGAGATGATGTAAATCTTTATACACTATCAATGAAGCGGATTTATTCCAAATCTTTTGTATCGTTATTTACAACAAAAGATATCGTAAGGCCACACTTGAGCCTTGCAGTCATCTATCGTTAAGTTCAACGTTCAAAAGGATGTTATAAGGCCACACATGAGCCCTATGAATAATGTACATCAAAAAATTCACGTTAACTTCCCCCAATGCTTCTTTTGAAATCCTAGAGGCACAACAGAGCGGGTCGCAACCCTTTGTTCAAATAATTGACAACTTGTCAAAACACTAAGGCCACACTTGAGCCTTCGCTTGATGAAGCGCAATTATTATCTATAAAAGATAAGGGGTCAGACTAAGGTCCCTAAAAGTTCTCCCATATGAGAAATAGAAACATGATAACAAAATCTGGGACCAATTCCCTATATTCAAGGCCCAGAGGGTCTAATCTAAAGTCAACCAGAAAGGTCGACACAAGTTGTTTATTCAATGGCCTACATAAACCATTGTCAGAGGTACAAATAAATTATTTTGAAGGCTGAAGCCTAAATAACATCAAAATAAAGTGTTCAAAGGGTACATGCCACCCTTAAGACTGAATTATCACCAACACGGTAACTTTCATTGACCTTAAGAATACTGGGGTTTAATAGAGGAGACAACAACAAGAGGAGACATTGGGTTAGAAGCAGGAGCAGAAGCTCGAGTGGCTCTCTGAGAAGAAGGCACATGAACTTGGGTCTTTGAGGGAACAAGCCTTTAGAGAATTAGAGGCTTCTTTGATATCAAGACTTTGATTGGTGCTGAAGGGTCCTCTACAAACTCTGATAACCATGGGAAGGTAGCGGTAGCGATCTTGTTGCCAGCTTGAGTATGCTCCTTCTTATACGAAGGGCGGTACACTTTCACCTTCGGCAAATCAAAGGGCTCCTTCATATCAGCAACCTTCTCAAAAGCAGCACACCTCTCGTATAAAATAGCCGAATAAACGAATTTGCCAACAAGCCTACCCAACTCAACACTATAGACAAGTTCCAGGGCATCATGGGGAAAACCATCAAAACAACCTCCATCATGTCACGCTTAATATCATCAACCTCCTTTCGGAGGGACACTTTAACAACTTCCAACCTCGCTTTCTCAACCTCCAGAGAGGCAACCTTCGACCCCAAAGCCGAAAGGCTAACCTGATATCCTGCCCACTTTTGGCTCTCCAACATCATCCTATCAAGATTAGCCTTATGCTCTTTTGCTTCGGTGGATAAAGTAGACATCTTCACCTGTATTGCAACTACAGTTAGGTTCTTTTCAAAATTAGTCATGGCAGCTTCACACTTGGTTCTTAACTCCTCACACTCCTCCTCTCGAGCTCTCTCCCTTTCCTTCATCACATCACACTCTCCCTTTATCTTCTTAATGACCTGCAACAACTCTCGAGATCTCCTGTTCACAGCATTGTCTACAACCGCTTACCTAGCATAGCAGGGATCATGTAGATCCAACAACTCTACATCCAAATGACATTGTCTAAATGATTCTTCCAAGCTGGAGGAGTAATAGCAAAAATTTTGAGGTGACAAGCATTAGCATCTTTGAGCTCGAAGACATCAAGAAGACCTGTAAAAAAGGAATGTAGTAAATTTTTGATAAAAAGAAAGCGGGAGAGTAAAACTTTAAAGGGATGGAAGCTTACCTTCATCATCATCAGAAACTGTAAGAAATGGAGGATCATCCTTCGAAGAGGAGGTCTTGGCACGAGTGGCACGAGAGGACGAAGACCCAGGTGCAAGCTTTCTCTTTAAAGGAGGCCTGGATGACCCCCCACTTGTCTTGCACCTCCTATCCTTTATCTGGGTAGCTACACTCCCAGGATGAACAACAAAGACCTTAGGCTTAGGACTGCCCCCAAAATCAGCCGTATCCTCGGCAAGCTTTAGTGTAGGCTCTGCATCAACGTTGGGGGGCTCCGTATTCACTAAGACAGAAGGTGAGCCAGTACCAAAGCTAAGAGAAGGCTCCTTAGGCAAAAAAGATAGATCTTCCTCATTCTTAGCATAAATGAAGTTCCTGAAAGCCATTTCTGCAAGAAAAGAAAGTAAATCATATATCAGTCAAAAAGAAAAAATGAAGCAAGGTATTAGAAGGATAAATACCCTTTTTGCCCACTAGATCGCAGGTCGTTGTTGGTCCATATTCTCATGATGGTATTAGCCAGCCAAGAAAAGAATGGATCACGAAAACACAAAACTTGTAGGATTATCTACCAAGACGTTGAACATGTGGATTTTCCTCAATATTCAGGGTAGTTTGTCTGTAAGATTTAGAATCTCATTTTTCCTGTAAGAAGAAGTTGTGGATGATTTGCAGAACAATGGACTCTAAACAAAGAAAAACCACCCTTTCCAACTCCCTCGATCATGTGATGTACCCTGGGAAAAAGATGGGAATGTGTTTCGGGTCTTTTAGTAAAAGTCAACCAATTGCCACCCTGACATAAATTGAAAACCCCCAAAAAATTTCAATAGAAGGTTCACAACCATACGCTTTGCACATGACAACAAAGGTAGTTAGTTTGGCGCAGCCAAAAGGGTTAAGTCTAGAGATATGAATTTGAAAATACTGGAGGACTTCACAGAAAAACTTGGTGAGGGGTAACCTAAGATTTTAAAGGGAGAATGAATGAGTATATAGCCTGACATAATCCATTTTGAGCATAAAGATAGTTGATTGATTTGGGAAGCAAACAACATATTCAAGATGAATGGGGTTACAAATGCGAGGAAGTCATAAAATATTCCTCCTGAAGTTCAGAGGTTTAAATAGTGATGGGACTATTGTACTTATAGTAAAAAAGAAGACGAACAACGATCTTACCTTTCAGATGATCGAGCAGAGTTCACAGAGAATAAGTGCGAGGATGAAGAAACGCTAAAAATGAAAAAGGGTTTATGGCGAAGCATTTATAGTTTAAATGTTAACGTCTTTACAACCGTCCACGTGTAAGACATCAGACCCTTATCCGGATTTCAAATATGAATAGAAATTAGGATGTGACATTCACGATAACCCAGACCGACTCTTGAGTAATCCACATTTAAACTACAACTAATCCCATGACAAGTGGTCTTATCATTTAATGCATGCAGTACAATCTGATATGGTCTTCGATTTACTCTATGATTAAAGTCGAAAGCAATGCATTCATGGATGCATACATTAAATTCGACTGGGGGGCTTGATAATGTACCCCTCCCTCCAGCTTGAAGGCCTCCCCTTCGAGCTCGAATGAGATCTTCTCCCAAATATGCTTAAGAGCATTCGAATAGTTTCTAGTGGCGTAAAACGATCTTCATGATGGTTACCAGTATGGGAATCCGCCACACGAAGACTCATACCCTTCGCGATGAGGTCTTCGATGAAACTAGGGCAAATGTTAAACTTGGTTAAGTTAAAACCCATGTTCTCCCTGTCTACCAAATCTTTCCCACCATTGTAGAGATCATGGTACACAGTTCCTAGAATCACCCCCTTAAATCATGAGACACCCCCACGATCACTGATATTTGTACCAGGCCTTGTTCCATCCTGTTTCCACACCTATAAATAGATGGCAAGGTCTCCAGGTATGGCTTAGAGTCTCATACGCACTTATATACTTTACATATGCTTATTACCCTAAAAAAAGCACATACTTATTCTCACGCAGGAGGTGACTTGCAAGGACAACCCCCTTCGCTTCACTTAACGTAGTTTTTTCATTTGTGTTGTCACATGTTACTTAGAGACTTGGAAATTCAACAATCACCTCAAGAACTCTTTGATCCCCATTGAAGCCTGATCGTGCCTATATTTGCACAATCAACTATATATAAAGAGAATGTTGCCTAGATACCGGGAACTCTTAATGCTTTTTGAGAGTTATTGGTTTCTTGGCCTTTTAAACTTTGTCCAATAGTACATGCTTATTTATATTGAAGTTCTGTGTGAAAAGTATCTATTTGTATTTGTATTTATGTGTTTCCAGTTATTTAAAATATATTGAAATGTGATATGTATTGTATGTCATTACATGTTTCGAACAAACGTGATAATATAGCACAACTTTGGGAATTTTTTTGTTTATGCCGACGCGAGGCGAACTGTGCAGTTTAAAATGCCCCGCCACATCTATTAAAATGTAAACACATGTAGGCACATACAAAAGGTTAATCAGTCATTGAAAAATTGACACTAACGTTGACAATAAACAAAATGACAGACATCTCTTACGACAAATGCACGCTCTTTATAATGATTTGTCACAACGTGCGACTGCACCATTCTTCGTTTAGATTATCCATTAGTATGTAGATCATGTAATAATTAATTAATTATTAATCAATTATAAATGATATTTGAACCTGCTTACTGAATTTGATCCTATTGATTTGCTTGATTCGTAGGAATGCAATCTAAATCTTGTCAGTGTTATTCACTGTCTCCTCTCTAAGAAGGATAATCTACTTTTTCTACCTCGTTACACAAGATGATCAAATATGTTTGAACACAGATCTTCCCATTAAAGTAAATATCCATTCTAGTCGCCTTAGGTTTGATTGACTTCCAACTATGTTTAATTTTGATATGCATGGCATAGATCTCTATTCAATGAGATGCCCTATTTGTGATGGGGCAATTCAAACGGCTCAAAATCTCTGTCACACCCCGCCAAGGCAGAAACACAAGGCGCGACGAGAAAGGGAATCATCACAACACATTGGCGTCTATATAGAGAAACTAAAACATGCATAAAATACAAGGTATAGACACGCAGTGTCATGAAAATACCCGAACACCTCAACAAAATCCAAAAGGCGTCTGACATTGAAATGAAGGCAGTTCATGCCAATGTCATGACATGCAAACATTCATACATCCTAACAAAGCAAACAATTAACATTCATCATCCAAAACAAATAACGAAATCTAGATAACTAAACTTCGCCAGCTGCCTATGGTCCATCTAGCCACTTTTCCTAACTTTAATATCATCCTGCTGAATACCTGAAAATGATGCTTATACGTCAACACAATGGTTGGTGAGAAACATAGGTTTTCAGACACACATATTCAATCCATTACCAAAAATCATTAACTGAATTACTGTGATTATAAAATAATACTTTTGCATGACAATTATGCTAACTAACATACAAGCTAACATGCAAATAAATCCAATCAATTAAACCAACAAATCATATAATGGGTAGGCGTACTCATCTGATCCCTCAAACAACACTTTTTCCCTCTAGCTCAGGCCATGGATACCCGCAAGTAATCCTCCTGACTAGGCAACATCTCAATATCACATCACATAACATGTAGCACATAACGCATATCATTCACATAATAGTCCATGCATTTACACTAACACATAATCACAGCAATTTAAAACATATTTCAACACTTGCAAATGTTAACGGATAAAGTCTGTTTTGATATAACATTGTAAATGATGCAAAACCTTCAAGCATCTGTACAAGTATACAATGCAGAACATTTGAAATATAATTCCCTCTAAATCAATGTACAACTCATATAAAATGAATATAAAATTCCCTCTAAATCAATGTACAACTCATATAATTCCCTATAAATCAATGTACAACTCATATAAAATATAATTCCCTAATTATATGTAGTGTATACATATAAAATGAATGTGCAAACCTTCAAGCATCTGTACAAGTATACAATGCAGAACATTTGAAATATAATTTCTCTCCAAGTCAATGTACAACTCATTTAAGCTCAATGTATAAGTCAATAATACAAGAAAACCAAACTAGGTCATTTTACCTCCTAAATTACTTTAGTTTCTTACCACCACTTTAGCATAAGGTACACACACTTAATGCATGACTTCTAAACCCTAAACCTAAACCCTAAGTCATCTTAAAACCCTAATCTAAAACCCTAAACCCTAAACGAAACCCTAAAACCCTAATTTCACTTTAAACCTAAAACTAAATCATAAACCTTAATTCTAAACCCTAAACCTTAATCATAAACCCTAATCCTAACACTAATCTTAATCCTAAACCCTAATTACCCTAATCCTAAACCCTAATACACATTTTAAAGACTAAAAACCCTAACCCAAAACCCTAAACCACCTGTCACCCTTGTTTTCTTCATTTGACCCCATTTTAAACCTAAGCTAGCACCCTAACACCTCAAGAACCTCTATGACTAACCTACTACCACCCCAAACATCTTACAAGCACCTCCATCACCTCCTTGTAAGCTAACTAAAACCCTAAAAACGACCCGTTTTGATTTTCTAGCTAACGAATCCTTTTTCTAAACTTTTTTTATGTTAGAACATCTTATTTTAGCTTACTCTAATAAGCTATAACCTGCAAATATCATTTGGACCCCTAAAATAAGCTTGCATGGCTTTTTGGACTTGATTTGCAAATATTTTCATGCATAGGGGTATATATCGTAACTTTCTGAAATTTATAACTAGAGGGGCTGAAAATGTCATTATTCCAAAGTTATAACTATAAGGACCTATCTTGCCAAGTTTCAAAGTTAAATGTTTAAATTATATTTACTTTATTTATAGAGGACTAAAATTGTAAAAGTTTATAAATCGAGGGTATATATTGCCATTTTTGCTAACTTAGAAATATAAAATATAATATTTTTATATAAATTATAAAAATATATATTAATATTATAAAACTCGATTTTAATAAAACCCGACACATTAATCGTTATTAATCATCGATCAACGCATTATAAAACAATTATATTTAACGTAATTTATCATCGACTAACTTTTAAAGAAACTTAAAATTTTATCGTATCACATTACTAGGGAGCTTCATGTGAGGAGTTTCATTTGGGTATACGTTTTGACGAGTTTGCTGGATTTACGATTTAAAGTGTCCTGGCTCCTCAAACGTTTACTACATGACCTCTGAATTATGATGGCCCGAACAGTGATACAATATTTCCATAAATTAATAAATCAAAGTAATACGTTAAACTTTATAAAGTTTTGAAACATAAACCATCACACTAAGACTTAACATATTACCCCAGGTTGCGTGACGAGGCCGTTACTTTCACTTGATATACTTTTGCCATCAATCAGATTTTCCCTGTTAAGGTGAGTTCATAGCCTCGCATTTTAAATCTTCTAATGTTTTCATAAACCCGCGAGGGGGATACATGCTATAAACCATGAATACGAGTGTTTTTCCAACTGTATGCTATCCTGATATATTATTGCCTAAGTCCTTACTTTTGCCATTAAGACCTCACTATCATGAACCGTTAATTACTTTTCGGAGTAAGCGCGAATGCTGTGAATAGATCTATTTGGGACTGAACTTCCCCGTTGGTGTACCTATACTTTCTGGTAACCAAATGCACTTCATTTGAATCACTATGCGGGTGTTTGGCAAAGGCACCTGTTGGGGAAACTTCTTGTGATTATTGATTATTTCAAGGTCTCGGTGTCATGAGCTTAGGGCAATAATACTGTTTTCTTTAATAATTGTACTCATTGCAATTATTACACTTATGGGTGTATAACAACGTAACCCACTATTATGATGACTTGTATTCAAACTGTTTAACATAAACCTATGAATTTCATTCAAACTTTATGTTTTCATGTAGATTTTAGGACCTCTGTTTGTAAAAACTCTGATAAAATAATGAATGATAACTTATCTTTTAAAAACGTCTCTTTTGAGTCATTTTCTATGATTATGTCTGTTTTACTATGAAATAATACCCCAGATTAGCTTCCGCTAATATATGTCAAAAATGGGGGGTGTTATACATTTGGTCACGATGCCTTAACCGATCTTGTATATATTCTTCATAAAACCTCATGTATTCTGCATCTTCATCACGAAGATCTGGGTCAGCATAACTGTGCTTTACATCCAAGTTAAAATTCTTTACCTTCTCTAAAACCCTTATCAGTGTCGCATCACAAAACTTTAGAATCTCTTTTATGTCCATTAATCTCTTTTCCTACTTGTTGTTTTCATAAATCAAGCCAACTACAGGTTTAGAAGTAATGGTTAGCAGTTTCTCTTTTTCAATACCTGAGAATATAAGAGTCAGGGTGTAGTAAGATTGACTTTTTGCTAATAACTTTGCATGCCCAGCTGATAATCATAAACTCTTTCCCAGTAGACATAACTTTTGATAAAGAGGATCAATTACTTCAGTAATCCAGTTTGCCTATAGTCCTTGATTATTCCATTAATGCACATCAGATACATATCTTTAGTGTCATTCTTGTGAAGATACTTGTAATCCGATTCTGTAAACTCTGAATATCCACCATCAGCCCTTTTAACCACAATCTCTGTCATATATTCTTCCCCATAACCTTGATCAAACTGAACTCTAACCACATCAACAATTTTCTTTTCAGTATATACTACCTAAGTGTCATCTCTTGTCTATAGTTGCTTTCTGATGTGACCTTACTAAGCCTATTTATTTTTCCAATGATCAACATCATATATTGCATACATATTAAACCTCTTGATAGTCTTTCTTACCTATCTGGTGTTTAGTTCTTTAAGGTCATCTTCAGGAAACAAAAAAGCATGAATCTTGTGTAGTGATGGAACATATTTCTTTGCCTCAGAATTTCTATACTGTAAATAAAAAACATATTGGTTAACTAAGCTCATTGGTGGGATCTTTAGATTTCTTGCACAACTTTGGTATACTGTAGTAGGCTTCTTTAGAATCTTCAAAGTCAAATCTTCTTCTCTGCTCTCCCAGACTATCTAACTTTCCATGTAACTTTGCATCTGATCAAGATGATACTGATGTTATTCACCTGAATCACATCCATACTATTCAAAGCACCTTGCATCCTTTGTAACTCATCAGAAGTCATAACATTCCCAGATACCTCATCCAACAGTTCTGGTGACACTTCTTCATCAGGTACTTCATCATCATCTGTGTCTTGACCATCTTACCATGCATTAAAATCCACTAGTTGTTCTTGAGTACCTGAACTAAAAGGATTTGATTCATTCATTGCTTGTGATGATTATGATTCACCTATTTTAAACGTTCCATGCGCAGAAGTATTTTGTATCTTCGCACTGCTCTCCCCCCCAGGACGAGCATTGTCATCATGATGGTCTTCATGATTACGAGTGCGAACAACATCAACTCTACAAGGTTCAACAAGAGGAATAGGTCTCTCAAACTTAATCTTTAGCGACAACCATATTGATTCATCATCCTTCATCTTCAAGTATAATTGATGTTGAAGATCGGGGATGGAAGAAGTAAGGGATGTAGTAGGATGCACATATATAGTTCCTTAAGAATGAGTCAACCTGCGAAGGAACAATGTTAGCTACATCATTGGTAACCTGCACAGATAGTTCAGCCCTTATGTTCTGTCGTTCCTTCTGTACAGAATCAGCAACCATAGCAGCAATATCATCTTGGACCTTTTTCCTTTCACTTTGGATTGCTTCAGCTATAGCCTTAGGAAGATTATTCTTCATGAAGTCATTGGTTTTATGATCTACCATCTTAGGAACCACTTTCTTTAACGTAGCATGAATACCTTCTATGATAGCTTTGAATCTTTCCTCGGCATGAATGATTGCTTTAAGTGTCTGAACATGTATTCGTATCGTCTGCTCATCTTGTGAAATACACTCTTGTACCGCTTGACATGATCTGGCATGAGTTTTGGTGATGAAGTTGTTGGTTTAGATGATGAAGGTGTAGGATCAAAATTATCCGAAGATAAAGACGCAGAATGAGTCCTAGGGGATCTAATGGGTGTGGTTGGGGGTGTATCCTTAATCTTTACTATACCCTTCCCTTTCCGTCTTATCAAAGCATCTCCAGCTAATTCTTCCTCCTCTTCGCCATCGATAATCATCAAATTAGCACTTTTTTCCACCCTTTCTCTTTCCTTATGACTCTCAGATACTAACCTATTGTTGGGATCCTCTTGGCTGTTAAGAATTTCATCAACAAACTAATTCTCAACCACATCATGAATGCCTTCAACAACATGCTCAATCTACGCATCAACCAAGCGCTCTTCAACTCTCTTAACATTTTACTGATCTTCTAAGTCTGCAAGACTCCTTTCTGTAGCAATGCTCATCTGTGTTGCCTCATCCAGACTAGAAATATCAATCTCAGCAGTAGTTGGAATTAGAGTTTCAGGATTCGGTTGACTTCTTCTTCGAATCCTAATGACAGTTGGTTTACGAGGAGTACTTGATTCGCCTTGATGTTCAACATGGTTAGGTGGCCTAGGGGTACTAGGTGTCTTATGCGTTCCTTGGATAGACTCAATCGGTTGCGACTGAGTCATTGAAACATCTACCCCAAATGCTGAAGCATATAACTGGAAATGCTTACTAAGCTCCATCTCCTCCATCAACATCCACTCTGGAATCTGCATTCTTACACTTTGTTTTTAACACCCCCAATTTTCACACAGCGGAATATGCAACATTGGGTGTTAATTCATAATACAATTGCATAAAGATATAGAAAACGACTCGAAAAGAGGCGTTTAAAAACATTGTTCCATTTAAAGAAGTTTCAGAGTAATTAACATACGTCCCACAGGATCGTTACCAAATTCATAACAAGAGTTTTGAAAAACATGGATTAGTTTGATAAAATGGAACAAAATACAAGTTCTTAAAAAGAAACTTTAGCGCAGACTCCTCGTACATAGCATCCATCACCCTTGGTTACCTGAGATAAAACATGCTTAAAAAGTCAACAAAAATGTTGAGTGAATCCATAGAGTTTGTAAGAGTTAAAAGAGAACACAAGTTTTGTTCATCGTGTGACTTGTTGTACGGACAAGCCATTAATCAAGTTTCTATTGCAATAAGCTCATGACACCGAAGCCTTGACGTTAACACATATCTTGTATGTAAATCATGTTGCCCCATAACTAGGTATTATTGCCTTATACCTAACTTCTAAATACAAATTGTCCGTTGACTGGGTGCTCGAAAGGATTCGATTCATACCCCCGGACAGGGCTGTCAAACCCAATAGATCTATTTACTTGTACTAGCGCTTACCCATTATAGGCAATTAACAGTTCATGATGTGGGGTCTTTTGGCAATAGCTACTTATGCAATTAATCTCATATTCGGGTCCAGCATACCATAAAGTTTCTTGTGCTCAGTTTATAAAACAAGCATGTATCTCCCTCGCGGGGTTTTATAAATACAGTTTAAAAGTTGAAAGGCGAGGCTATGAACTCACCGTAAGAACACTTAAATCAGAAGTATATCAAGTCTTGAATGAGCGGGAAGTACTCCTAGGCACCTCCTAAAATACGTGACGCGATTTAGTACGTAGAAAGTAACAATACGTAAAAATTAAGCATGTGATCATGAGATGTGTTTCCGAGATAAGTATGGCATTCCACTAGGACTTCCCCAAGTCCTTTTTAATCCCAAATTGACTTGTGACCTGGTCTTATAGGCAAATGAACATCTACCAAGTTTCGGCCTCTAACTTTTATTTTATCACGGTGTACTATACATTTTTAAATTTTTTGACTAGACGTAAAAACTCAGTTTCTGATTTTAACTTGACTTCATGGACTCATATCTCCTAGCTCACAAATGTTCTATATGTGAGGCTTTCACCCCTGGAAATCTATTTGTGTCTAGTTTCCAGAAATGTAAGTCTCATAATTTACAAGGTTTCGTAACTATGTGAAAAGACCATTTTACCCCTGGTTGTCCAAAACAGAAAGTTAGTAAAAATTTTACCCTTTACTAAAATGGCCATAAATCCCAAACCATGATAGCAATGAAGGTGAGGTCAAAGGCTATGGTTTCCTTATGATGTCTACTACTGACCCAACCTTTAAGATCTATTATTTTATGGCAAAAATTTGGAGTTTAACTCGTATTCTAAACATATGTCCAGATTTGACCTATTTTCTTGTTTTGGCCATAACTCACTCATCCTAAGGAGTTGGTTGAGCATCCAACTATCCTATGATGCTAAGACATGTATCTTTCCAGTCATATAATTTAATCATAGTCTCCAGGCCAAATATTTTTAGATAATCACACGTTTTGCTACTGTTTTCAAAACAGTCCCAATATTTCAATTTAAAACCTTTTTAAACATCATTTTAATTCATCTAAGACCTAACCCAATGCCATAACTAAATGAAAACACCCTCAAGAACATAATCACATATATATTCAGAACCTAAACATCCATTTTCATGGATTAAAATTAAAGAAAACAAGAAATAAAAAGGTAGGACTAATAAAAGAAAGATTAGGGCTTACAAAAAGAAAGATTAAGGCTAGTGAATCAAACAAGAACACCCTTCTCTTGTGTTGGCTGAATTCGAACCAAAGTAACACAAGATTAACTAGCTTCTAATCCTCCTCTAAGGTTTTTAATACTCTTCCAACAAAACCCCAATCAAAACCCTCAAGAAAACCTCAATAAACAAGCCCTAACTTCTTCAAATCTTCATGAATCTTTACCAAACTTTGCAAGAGGCTTTAGGATGGTGTTAGGAGGATAAAAATGAGAAGAAAATTTTTGTAAGGGTGGTGGTGGTGGCAAGGTGGTGTACGGCAGCAAGCAAGAAGAAGAGAAGGAGAGAAAATTTTTGAATTTTTTTTTTTGAGAAGTGAAAGGTTTGCATGTGTTGGAAAAATAAGAAGGATGATTAGGTTTATAGAAAAGAGAAGAAAAGGTTGTGTGTTGGGTTGTAGAACCGGCCTAGGGCTTGGGTTGTGTGAAAGTTTATATTTTTTTTTTTTTTTTTTTTGTTTATAAGTTCAATTAAAGTATAATGTAAGGTTAATTAAGAAAAAGGTAAGGTTTAAGGTAAAAACGCGAGTTTTAGCAAGATTTTAAGTAAACGTGAATCACAACGGAAAATGAAAATAGTGTAAATTATAATCATCGGGGGATATTATGAGATTATTAAATCACTTAAGATGCGAAGACGGAATAGATTCCTAAATACGGCTTACGCAAAGCTAAAAACGAGAAAATCTTACTAAATCGGGTAAACGTAAAATTAATAACTTTGCTTAAAATGAAAAATAGAAATAAAGCTCGGAGTAAATAGTGACCTTAAATACGGAATGTTACATCCTCCCCTCCTTAAGGGAGCGCCGTCCCGGTGCTCGATTTGCCTTATCCGTTCTTTGACCGCTTGAAAAGGTGAGGATACTTGCTCTTCATTTGATCCTCACGTTCCCATGTAAATTCTGGTCCTCGACGCGAGTTCCAACGGACCTTGACTATTGGTATACGGCTTTGCTTCAGTTGCTTCACCTCACGATCCATTATTTCTACCGGTTTCTCAATAAAATGCAACTTGTCATCAAGTTGAATCTCATCAAGCGGGATGACAAGGCTCTCATCTGACAATAATATGGCTAGGCATGCATGTATTAATTTTTTTTTTCTTTTTATTATCTTGTAAAATTTTGTGTAAACACTTTTAAGTCAAAAGTTAACTAGACATAATTTAATAAACGGAGCTAAGTTCGAGCCATGACCAAGGTCGAGAAATAAAAATGACACGGTTCATAAAATAATATTTTATGATAAATAAAATATTTACAAGACGCGTCGTAAATTTTTACGAGGCTCGAAACGATAACGAACACGCGATCAAACGTCAACTCGCGAAACGTCAAAAATAAAAAATAATCAAATCTTTTCAAAATTTCTTAATAAAATAACGAAAATACTATAAACTAACGACAAATAAAATTTTAAATGTCGACTCTCGCTCACGGAAACTCGTAAAATAATATTTACGACGTCGGGTTCGCGACCGCTGTTCCGCGTCGGAAAAACTAGGGTTGTTTACAAGTATCTACCTTTAGGGTGCGACGTCCCGGCGCTAATTGTCATTAAATCGTCTTCGGTTAATTTTGTAGAGGTGGGATATAGACTAGTATCGTCAAGGTTTCCCAGCGGGGAACCAAATCAGAAAAGGTTCTAAACATCAAATACATCGCAACGCGCATAAGGTGAAGGCTTTAAAATGTCGCGAGTATCCTTAAAAAGATTGCTATAAAATACATGACTTGAAAGAAAGACCATTGGAAACAAGAATTTTAACAAGGTCGTCAAGTCTTAGAAAGTGGTTATTGATTTATTACTATTAGAATTTAATCAAGTTCGCGGCGGTCGACTACACATTCGGAAAATCAAATTTAACAAAGCACGAGTCGAAAGAAATTCACTAGCCAAGGTATGATTCAAATACGGACGAACACAAACTATGTCGGATAACATAAGCCACTCATTTATAATTTGTCACTTACAAAAAGAGGAGTCCCAATCCTGGTATGTAAGAATTTATTCAAACTTATTCGGTTCGGTAATTTATATTTTCCTTATTCAAATGAAGAAGAGTCCCAATTCATTTCAATAAGTCGATTATAATTAAAAAAAAAAAAAAAAAAAAAAAAAAACAAAAAAAAAAAAAAAAAAAAAAAAAAAATTATCATCCTACTTAAGTATCGCGGCACAAATCTCGATTTCAAACCTATAGATTACGCAAGCAACATACAGATTCAAAAGCATAAAGAGAGTGTTCAAACTCGAAAGTCAAATGATAGAATAACTAGCGAAATTGACAAACTACGCCGAATTTCAACATCATAAAAAAAAGGGTATGAGCAAGGTCACGTATTTGTTTCGAGATAAACCGCATCGCTCAAATATATCGAAGTAACGAAACTCAATAAGAAGTACATAGTACATACACATTAAGTACGAGTATCTAATATATACTAAGTATTGACGTTCTGAAGGAGAAAGATAAGAAAACAGGGAAGTAAGCGATTGTCGAGGTCAATATTTAACTGGCCGATATAAGATATACAGTATGAACGTCATAGATAGACGTATGAGAGCAAATATACATAACAAGTATTTATTATATTTCATTCTTATATAATAGCGATACAGCAGGGCAAAAAATGGGCTACTAAGTTACTGGGAGCAAGTGCGCGCGGATATCGGACAATGGTGAATGACTCTTAAATTTTTTTCGAAAAACGATTATAGTTTAGGGTTTTGAAAACGACCTAGTTCGCTATAACGAGTGCTCTGATACCAATCTGTAACACCCCCATAAAATCACAACGCAGCGGAATACCACTCTGGGGTGCTACTTCATAGTATAAAGTACAAGTTACAGGAAAATCGGACCTCAAAAGAGACGGGGATAAAAGTCACAATTCGATTTAATACAGATCAGAGTAAAATTCAGGTCAAATAATTTCCTTTTCACCATAGGTTAAAAGAGTTTCAAACATGAATCACTGATATTTTAAAGAAAAATGGTTGTCGAATGTGAAGAAAACCGAGTCCTTAAAGTTTTTGATATCCACGCAACTCAAATGCTCCCAATGCTCAGCTAGCAATATAACAACCTGAGAGAATACATGCAAAAACGTCAACAATAATGTTGGTGAATTCATAGGTTTAAGTAAAATCAGTATTGAAATAGTTCAAGAAATATTTTTGTAAGAAAAGTAGCGTTACAACATTTAAAAGAATTGTTATCGAAATCCAAGTATTGTTTCTTTAAATCAAATGTAATGTTTCAATGTGGACACAAGGTTTCAAGAACAGCATCGCAGTATTTCAAAGTATAATTCAACAGAATACTTGCAACGTAAGACAATGTATAATCTTGTTATGCATTGAGCTCATGATACCGATGCCTTGATTAACAAATATCTTGTATGTAATTATTGTTGCCATTAAACTAGGTATTATTGCCTTATACCTAACTTCTAAATACAAATTGTCCGTTGACTGGGTGCTCGAAAGGATTCGATTCAGACCCCCGGACAGGGCTGTCAAACCCAATAGATCTATTTATTTGTACTAGCGCTCACCCATTATAGGCAATTAACAGTTCATGATGTGGGGTCTTTGGCAATAACTACTCATGCAATTGACCTCATATTTGGGTTCAGCATACCATAAAGTTTCTTGTGTCCAGTTTATAAAACAAGCATGTATCAACATGTATTAGAAATCATGTGGTATGCAAGCAAAAGCTTTAGTAAAAACATTCATGTAACGCTTATGTAGTAGTAACCGATAAGTTATTCGGTAAAACAAGCATGTATTCTCACCCCAAAAATAGTTTAAGAAAAACCATTAACAATGAAAAGGTGGGGCTATGAACTCACCTTGATTCAAGTCGAAGAATCAAATAATCAATCCAAGTCTCGAACAATGCGGCGACGAATACGATCACGACCTATAATTATGTTGCTCGATTATAATACGTACAAACTACGATCAATGATGCGCACATCGTTACGACGAAACTATACATATAATTATATATATAATATATGCGTACATACATGTGATGAGAAATCTACTTGCGCGTCCTAGATCTTAACACTTAGTATATTATTTTAGATACTCATTTACCTTCAATCATAAGTTAAATCACTTTATCGAAAACTTTCTATTTTTAGAAGTTGTACGTCGTTAATTTACAAAAGTTACTATTTTTTTATACCTTACGTTTTTATAATCGACCAACGGTCTTAAAAATAATTATTTACAATAGCATATCAATTGATATCATTTTTATTAAACTGTATTTATTTTTATAAAACGTTAACGTTTATTAAGTTCTCGTTGACTTTACGTTTTACTTTTTAAATAGTATTTTATTTTCTAGTCAACCAAAACCAAAACGACCCACTAGATCACGTTTTCACAACTAGGACGAAAAAAAGATTTTATGCGGAACGTCGTGTGTGTATAAAACAATGATTACGATTACTCTAAGTTCATGAAACTGCTGCGTAGACTCATATATATGCCACTTTATTCAAGGCACCGTAATTGTTCATGTTCATATTCTTGCCATGCTCCGACATGCTATAACGTTCGTTGGCTCGGTAGTTTCGACACCAGTGATAGCTAATCACCCGAACGGGGCTGTCACACCCGAATAGATCTATTTCATAACATTCGCGCTCACCCTCCAGGTAATTCACAGTTCAATCCGCTTAAGCTAATCCGTAATCATTTGGGTAAAAGTAAAGTAATGTCCTTGTTTTCAAAAATAAGTGAAACAAGCAATGTATTTTGTCCCAAAATAAGTAATTGAGTATGCAGACCAGTTTGTAAAATGAATTGTAAATGCACATGTAATAAATTCCAATCAATCACGTAGATGAATTTAGTAACAAGCATGTCCTCACCCCAAAAGTTGTAACGTATATGTAAAACAAGTAAAACGTGGGGCTATAAACTCACCTCGAGTGAATGAATAACAACGTATATCACAGAATAGAAAATGCGCCACTAAAACGCCCGAATGCAACCTAATTCATTATAGGTCGTATGAGTACTAAGCACTTTGATTAACTAATACCATATATAATTCTATATAGCTACATCACCATCTAATTGCATTTGTGAAATAATGATTAAATCGCATTTGATAAATAAATACCATGTATTTGAACTCGTATAATCGCATAACTAGTTCAATCGCCTTTGTAAAATAATATTTATAAAGTTTAAAACAAGTATAAATATTATTTAAGTGATTCCAAAATGTTTCGCAAAAACTTTTATTAAAAACGAACCAACACTATTCATGTCAGGAAATAGTGCATAAGTTATAAAATAGTGCGTAACTTTCTCGTTTTAAGCACGTTTTGTACGTTCCTTAGGTCCATGTTCTCGTATTAAGACGATGTATCAAAATATTACATTTTCATATTTTGTGTCCTCTGGTGAAAAGTTCTTTTTACAGTTCATAGACTTTTATAAATTTAGTTATCGTAAACTTGTAAACATCGTAGTTTATTCGTTTTAACTCCGTTTTTAGTGATTCTTTTGAGTACGTCCTCGTAATTAAAAGTTTTATCAAATTAATGATGTTTTCAAAATAAATATATATTTTGTGAACAGTAACTTTTATAAAATAAAATATAAATGTATTTATTATCGTAAACTTGCGTAATTCATAACTCCTTCGCTATTGATCCAAAAATTATGATTCTTAATGTTTTGGAATCCTAAAAATATGTACTATCTGAGAAAAATAACCAATCTTTTATATCAGAAGTGGTTTGAAATAAGTTTTTATAAAATTCCTTTTATAAAAGCGTTTATTATCGCGTAACTTGTAAATGCCGCATCTTCTTCGTTATAGCTCCGTTTTTCGAGTTCTTTATATGCCTACGATCCATGTAACATGTAGTATTTCATAAAAATATAAAATAAATAAGTTATATTTCGAACTCTAACAGAAGGTTTTGGGATTTTTCTTAAAATGTGTTTAAAACTTGATTTTTGTAACTTTTAGTTTAGTACACTTGTTACAAGTCCATTAAAACCCTTAATATCAAATGTCTTACACACCTAGGGTCCTTAGTCCATGATTTGTCCAAATATTTTCCAAGAATCACAAGATTCATAAGTCTACATACCTATTTGTTCATTAACTTTCATAAGTATACTTTTTAGGTAACTAGTTTATATAAGCTTTTTATACATAAACCACACTTATATAATGTATATACTTTTGTTCTCACATGTTCTTAACAACAATATAGCACATGACAAAGTTTATCATACCATGATCATAAGTAAAAATTCCATTTTTACATGTAAATAAGTTTCCTAGATGGTGATTAACTACATAGCCATTATATACACATAAAATCATGAATGTAAAGAGATTAAGGTTTTTAGGTAACCTTAATATGATGCAAGATGATGAACAATATGATCTAAACCCTTGTTTTGCAAACAAACCCTAGCTTTCAACACCTTGAAAACCCTAAATCCAAAGAAACCCTAGTCTTGATCCTTGCTTGTTTAACCCTTTTAAACTCCAAACTAAACCTTCAAACCTTCTTGTAATATCTTAGATATGTTGTAGGAATACTTGGATGTGTTGTAAATAAAAGTGTATGAATTATTTAGGGTTTTTGGGTGTTGGCCGTGGGTTTTGGCATAAGAAAGAGAGAAATGGTGAAGTTTTTGCTTTGTAAATGAGAAGTGTATGTTTACTTGCATAGTAGGCCTTTTATAGCAAGAGTTAACTAGCTATTGGTTACTTTAACTTAACCATGGTTAAATGTTGGAATGACCATTGTGTAAGAAAGGCATGGTTTTGGTGTAAGAAAGAATGGGAGGTGTAAGAGAGTTGCTAGGAGATTGCTTCTTGAAGTTTATAACATGTGTTATATTACAAAGTCAATTTAGATAAATATCTCTTGGTATTTTCTTATGTATATCCAGCCACATATGTACATAGATAAGGAATTTGTATAATTTTTTAGTATTGGGTATATTTGTGGGTATTTGGTTGAGTATAGATAGGTATTGGTGCTTCCGGGTATGCCTAAATGTATTTAATTGCAAAACGTAAACACTTTACGTAACCAATAAAAATAAAATATGCAAACTTAATAATTATATTCTAAATAATTATCTAACACTTGTTTGATGTAAACATTTAATTGTTTGATGCCCGTTTACATTAAATGATAGTTTTTATCTTAGCGATTTAACTTAACGATTTCAATTTAAAAGCAAACGCATACAATACTAAAAATAAATAATGAATTTATCGACGACATACAATGACCTAAAAATACGGATTGTTACAGTCTTCTCCTGTTAAAAGAATTTTGTCCTGAAATTCAGTTTGAGTTGCCTTCCGGAATGGTGTTAATGAAGAGGTGTGGGTAATTTTTTTTTATATGAACAGTGACCCCAACGGTCATGAACAGTGACTCCAACGGTCACTGAACAGTGACCAATGGTCACCCCTTCCCTTTAAATACCAAATTTTTATCCTCCATTTCTCCACACAACACTAAATCTTTCACTTAAATTTTCTCTTATCCAATCCTCAAAAATGTTGCATATCATTACACTCTTGGCGATGGCGAGCGTGGTAGCACTCGGCATTTATCTTGCCTACGTCCCATACGAAGAAGAACTTCAGTATCTGGCCTTTATTCTAGCGATTCTCGTGCCTCTCATCGTCCTTGCTATCGGCGTGGATCTCTTTTAGAAGGAATAGATATTATTGCTAGGGGAGGGTTGTAATAAAACATGTATTTCCTTTATGTTCTTATGTAATCTTACTTCTAAGATAATAAACGGATGGTGTGGCAATAAATCTATTTGTTATATTTATTTATGCCTTTCGATCATTTTGTTACCACGCTTGGTAACTCGTTTGCATTCCCCTTCTAAATTGCTTTAACTTGAGCGTTCAAGATTTGTGACGTTGGTTTAATATTTATTGTTGCGTTTAAGGCTCGGCTCCTAGTTTCTTATTCGTTCCCTTCAGCTTAACGTATCTGTTAAAAAAAAAAAAAATTTTGATGATGTCGACTTTATATAGTAAGGTGGTGTAATAGTTTACTTAGTGATTATTATTGTTCGTTTGGTTTTTCGTGATGATTATATTTTATGAATACGCGCACAAAACTTGATATAAATAGAAAATTATCTCTTGACAAGAAGTTTTAAGGTGACTACTCTCAGCATGGGCATGGTCCTTCCTGAATTATACATAGTTGATCAGGCCATGCATAATTGAGGACAAACGATGCTATGCTAATTTTTGTCAAAATAGTGTTATGATTTCATGATATTTGTGGGAGTGGCTTATATAAATAAGTAGAGAATTAAAGTAAATTTGATGAAATTTTCACAACACATTGATTTGAAAGATAATATGAAATCATTCATACAACACAATGGGAATTTAAGAGAAAATACAACGAGAATTCTTAAAGGAAAATAGAGTCTAAGCATTGATATCATCCTCCATGTTGTTAAGGTCTTGATTGATTTCTCCTCCTCCTAAGGCATGCACCATTCCACGTGCTCTAGTACCTCCAGCTTGGTTTCCATGGTTTTAGTTCTTTAACTTTGGGTAATCACTCCTGTAATGCTCTTGATTCCCACATTCATAGCAAGTAGGGTTTCTCTGATTGTTAGTAGCAGCAGGACTCCTACAGTCTCAGGTCAAATGACCAACTTTCTTGTAGTTTGCGCACTTTACAGTGCACTGGCCATTGTGATGAAACTTGTACTTGTTGCACAATGGTAGAGTTCCAGCATACTCCTTCCTTTCACTAGGCCCAACGGTATAAGCTATAGCCACACCTTGCTTCTTGGGAGGTTTTTGCTGAGCTTGGTTGTTGTTATCATCTTGCTTCCTTTTGTTCTCTGTCTGGCGTTCAGCAAAAGTGCGGATTTTATTTTCCATCAGTTCAGTTGCCATTTCAATTAACTCTTGGATTGTCTTAGGCTTTGATGCAACCACACTTTCGTGAATCATGTCGGGCAAACCACCGACATATCTCTCAATCTTATCCGATTCTTCAAGAAACATTCTAACACATAGCAATGCCAATTCCATAAAACGTTGGTTGTACCCTATCACGTCGGTACCTTTTACTTTCAAGTTCCACAACTCAACCTCCAGTTTCTTAATCTCGCCCCTCGGGCAGTACTTGTCAGTCATCTTCTTTTTTAGGTCTGCCCAAGTCATTGCATACGCAACATCATGACCAACAGTCCTAACGTAGGAATTCCACCACGTTAGAGCACTTCCAAGAAGAGTACAAGTGGAAAACTTGATTTTGTTTTCCACGGAGTAGGTTCTTATACTGAACACAGTTTCCATTTTCTCAAACCATTGAGTCAATTTGACAACTCCTTCCATACCTTTGAAATTTAGAGGTTGGCACTTCATGAAGTCTGGGTAAGTGTACTCACGAACAACTCGCTCGTTTCTTCTAACACCTGTTCCCGAATTATGGCTGTCATCGCCATTCATGCTTTTGTCAGCATCACATGCTACCAATGCATCGGCAACGCCTTGGTCGGTCAATGCCTTAAGCTGGGCATTGGTGACCGGTGGGGTGGTGGTAGTCGTGGCTGGTGTTGACCTCGTGGTTCTTTTCTTTGGTGCCATTTCCTTCAAATAACCGAGTAATAAATGAAATTAGTTTAGTTCTCTTAGTTGTGCTTCAAAGATGAAGTGTTGTAGGATGTTATGTTAAAGTCGTGACCATCGTGTTACTCTTAATGTTTTAAGGAATGTTCTAGTATTTATATAAATAGCTCTTATATAAATAATTGTAAAATATACGTTATATAATATAACCATGTATATCAATCATGAAAGCATCTAGTATAACCAACTAATGCAACTCAATAGTGTATGAATGTCCCGTAAAAATCTTTTGAAAATGTGATGGTTGAAAGTGGTTATAGTCTAGGTAGAATGCAACCTAGTTCTCTATAACCTTGGCTCTGATTACCAATCTGTAACACCCCCAAAAATGGGTCGCAGCGGAGTATGTTTCCGGGAGCGTTACTTCATAATACCATTGCACAAGTCATGAGAGAACGACCTCTAACTGTGTCGTTTGAAAGGAAATCTTGAATTATTTAGACTCCAATGCACATCACATAAGCCAAGCATCTAATTCACCTGAGAAAAACATGCTTAAAAGTGTCAACATAAAGTTGGTGAGTTCATAGGTTTGTTTATGTATAAATGTTGAACCAAAGTTTCGTAAAGTATGTATGACTGTTTCAATCCTTGTATGTTCCCCAAAATGTATGTATGAATGTTGTAAATCAAAGAGTTATAAAGTATGCATGACCATTTCAATCCCCAAATAGTCACAAAAACATATGTATGAATGTTATAAACCAAAGAGTTGTAAAGTATGCATGACCATTTCAATCCCCAAATAGTCACAAAAACGTATGTATAGTTGGACCCCCATTGTTCAAAGTATGTATTGCCACTTTATTCAAGGCAACGCAAGTATTCATATGTGTATAAAACAATGATTACGATTACTCTAAGTTTATGAAACTGCTGTGTAGACTCATATATATACCACTTTATTCAAGGCACCATAATTGTTCATGTTCGTGTAAATGTTGTGCTCCGACATACTATAACGTTCGTTTACCCGGTGATAGCTAGTCACCCGAACGGGGCTGTCACACCCGAATAGATCTATTTCATAACATTCGCGCTCACCCTCCAGGTAATTCACAGTTCAATCCGCTTAAGCTAATCCGTAATCATTTGGGTAAAAGTAAAGTAATGTCCTTGTTTTAAAAAATGAAGTGAAACAAGCAAAGTATTTCATCCCAAAATAAGTAATTAAGTATGTAGACCAGTTTGTAAAACGAATTGTAAATGCACATGTAATGAATTCAAACAAATCATGTAAATGGAATTGGTAACAAGCATGTTCTCACCCCAAAAGTTGTAAAGTATATGTAAAACAAGTAAAACGTGGGGCAATAAACTCACCTCGAGTGAATGAATAAAAACGTATATCACAGAATAGAAAACGTGCCACTAAAACGTCCGAATGCAACCTAATTCATTATAGGTCGTATGAGTACTAAGCACTTTGATTAACTAATACCATGTATAATTCTATATAGCTACATCACCATCTAATTGCATTTGTGAGATAATGATTAAATCGCATTTGATAAATAAATACCATGTATTTGAACTCGTATAATCGCATACAATCGCCTTTGTAAAATAATATTTATAAAGTTTAAAACAAATATAAATATTATTTAAGTGATTCCAAAATGTTTCGCAAAAACTTTTATTAAAAACGAGCCAACACTATTCATGTCAGGAAATAGTGCACAAGTTATAAAATAGTGCGTAACTTTCTCATTTTAAGCCCGTTTTGTATGTTCCTTACATCCATGTTCTCGTATTAAAACGATGTATCAAAATATTACATTTTCATATTTTGTGTCCTCTGGTGAACAGTGCTTTTTACTGTTCATAGAATTTATAAATTTATTTTTATAAATTTAGTTATCGTAAACCTGTAAACATCGTAGTTTATTCGTTTTAACTCCGTTTTTAGTGATTCTTTTGAGTACGTCCTCGTAATTAAAAGTTTTAACAAATTAATGATGTTTTAAAAATAAATATATCTGTTGTGAACAGTAACTTTTATAAAACTATTTTTATAAAAGTATTTATTATCGTAAACTTGCGTAATTCATAACTCCTTCGTTATTGATCTAAAAATTATGATTTTTAATGTTTTGGAATCCTAAAAATATGTATTATCTGAGAAAAATAACCATTTATATATATCAGAAGTGAATCTTAAAAAAGTTTTTATAAATTTTCTTTTATAAACGCGTTTATTATCGCGTAACTTGTAAATGCCGTATCTTCTTCGTTATAGCTTCGTTTTTCGAGTTCTTTATATACCTACGATCCTTGTAACATGTAGTATTTTATAAGAATATAAAATAAATAAGTTATATTTTGAATTCTAACAGAAGGTTTTGGGATTTTTCTTAAAATGTGTTTAAAACTTGATTTTTGTAACTTTTAGTTTAGTACACTTGTTACAAGTCCATTACAACCCTTAATATCACATGTATTACACACCTAGGGTCCTTAGTCCATGATTTGTCCAAAGATTGTCCAAGAATCACAAGATCCATAAGTCTACATACCTATTTGTTCATTAACTTTCATAAGTATACTTTTTAGGTAACTAGTTTATATAAGCTTTTTATACATAAACCACACTTATATAATGTATATACTTTTGTTCTCACATGTTCTTAACAACAATATAGCACATGACAAAGTTTATCATACCATGATCATAAGTAAAAATTCCATTTTTACATGTAAATAAGTTTCCTAGATGGTGATTAACTACATAGCCATTATATACACATAAAATCATGAATGTAAAGAGATTAAGGTTTTTAGGTAACCTTAATATGATGCAAGATGATGAACAATATGATCTAAACCCTTGTTTAGCAAACAAACCCTAGCTTTCAACACCTTGAAAACCCTAAATCCAAAGAAACCCTAATCTTGATCCTTGCTTGTTTAACCCTTTTAAACTCTAAACTAAACCTTCAAACCTTCTTGTAATATCTTAGATATGTTGTAGGAATACTTGGATGTGTTGTAAATAAAAGTGTATGAATTATTTAGGGTTTTTGGGTGTTGGTTGTGGGTTTTGGCATAAGAAAGAGAGAAATGGTAAAGTTTTTGCTTTGTAAATGAGAAGTGTATGTTTACTTGCATAGTAGGCCTTTTATAGCAAGAGTTAACTAGCTATTGGTTATTTTAACTTAACCATGGTTAAATGTTGGAATTACCATTGTGTAAGAAAGGCATGGTTTTGGTGTAAGAAAGAATGAGAGGTGTAAGAGAGTTGCTAGGAGATTGCTTCTTGAAGTTTATAACATGTGTTATATTACAAAGTCAATTTTGATAAATATCTCTTGGTATTTTCTTATGTATATTCGGCCACATATGTACATAGATAAGGAATTTGTATAATTTTTGAGTATTGGGTATAATTGTGGGTATTTTGTTGAGTATAGATAGGTATTGGTGCTTCCGAGTATGCCTAAATGTATTTTATTACGAAACGTAAACACTTTACGTAACCAATAAAAATAAAATATGCAAAGTTAATAATTATATTCTAAATAATTATCTAACACTTGTTTGATGTAAACATTTAATTGTTTGATGCCCGTTTACATTGAACGATAATTTTTAGCTTACGCGATTTAACTTAACGATTTCAATTTAAAAGCAAACGCGTATAATACTAAAAATAAATAGTGAATTTATCAACGACGTACAATGACCTGAAAATACGGATTGTTACACATAGTTCTACTAAATTCGTTCCATGCAGTAGTCTTAGCACTTAGGCATTGCAGAATAGTATGAATCAAGAACTTCCATTGAGGAGAAGTGTATGAATCTACTAAATTCGTTCCATACAGTCGTCCACCTCTGAAGATAAGCCTAAATTCTTTTTTTCGTGGGTGTAACATGTATTTGTAGTAGGCGTTCATTATCATTTTTTCCTCTGCCTCTGCCATCGCGAGGCTTCAATGTCAATTCTGGGTAGAACCCTGGTTGACCAAATATAAACAATAAAGGGAATTAGAGCGGCATGTATGATTGGTGGGTTTTGTTAATCCTTTAAGGAGGCCTGCCTTTGAATTCTATGATTACATCAAAATCTGTATGGCTTCTTGGCCCATTTTCAAACACTATTGCTCCTAGAACGTCAGTGGTTGGTAGCTCGTATCCACGGACACCTCCTATATTATAAAGCCTAATCTTGAAACTCGGTATGTCACCCGCGTTGCATTTGTCACGTTCAGTTCTAAATAGTCTTACTAAACCATTATGATTATCAAAACATGTATCAAACCTTCAACGGTCTCTGGTTTAAGTGTGCTTTCATCTAGCTTACAAAAGTGATACATTCTGTTGCTAAGTTCATCACGTGTATCGTATACATAGAGCTGCAAAAAATGTGGATGTTGACCTTATTCCGGGAAAAGAGACCCAATCCCGTGATGTATTTGACCGGATATTTTGAAAACATAAGTTCCCCGTCCCTTGTTAACCGAGTAATCAATTTTGGCTCCAAATGATGTCATGGCAAACATCTGGTTATAAGCTCGGATATGTTTCATAAACTTGTTGTTTTTGAAGAGTTGTTGAATAAAAGATGGTGGGTCAGGCGTCGGTGGCATGTAAAATTTTCCTCCTCCACAGCATAAATGGTACTCTGCTTCCCTAGTGTAATGAGTGCCTTTGAATTGTTCGTTGTACCAAAACAAACATCCACAGTGGCGACATTGTTTATCATAGTCACCCAAATCCATATAAGATGGCTTGTCATCTGAAAGAGTAAATAAATATACTAAAGAATGAGTAAGAAAGTTACATAATTTAAGAAATCAACATGAATAAAAAAAGAAGAAAACGAATAGCTCTAACTTCTGGCATGCGCCGTATTCGAGCTGAGATTCTGGATGTTGGTGGACGGGGAATTTCTATTTGTGTTGGCACAGCATATGTTTGATGTAGCTTGTGTATATCACCTTCTTATGCTTCTAGTAAACAAAGCGTCCTCTAGACTTATAGCTAATAAAGGGCTTGTATTCTTTCTTTTTAGATCAGTATTAATAGTTCTACTAGATAATGCTTCTTCTACCCTTGCAACTAATGAAGAGTGTGTATTATTTCTTTTCTAAACGTTAGCAGTAGTGTCTTCGTTGGCAGCGAACGTTATTGACAAAAAAAGGTAACTGAATTTAATACCTTGACCTAATCTCACATTTCGAACACAGACTGCTAACCAAAAAAAATTGTTTGAAAAAAGTAATTACCCTAATTGTATACAAACTCATAACTGCAAGGCATGTTCTCCTAGATATTGTTTGGAAAGCTTATGATCGCAGGTCTAATAGTGCGATCTTTAGTATCAATACACAAATACGCGTGGTTTCGTGTTGGCAACGGTGGTCGGCGTACAATATTTTCCGAAGCATCTGAGAAATCATAAAATACAGGATTTCAGTGTCAGACAATAAAGCATGAATTATTCATACATTATACTTTGAAAAATAACAGTAATTACCTTTACTTTGTATAAACCCAGTACTACATCGCCTGTTCTCCTTAATGTTGTTTGGAAAGCTTATGATCACAAGTCTAATGAATGAGTCTTTAGTATCTAGACTCAGGTACACATGATTTCGTGTTCTCACCGATTGTCGCCAGATGCTATTATTTGTAATGTATGAGAAAGCAAAAAATATAAAACATTAGTGTGAAATAAAGTAGTTTCTATCGATGTTAGTGTAGTTTCGTAATTTATATAACGACATTTATAAACATTGCTTTATCACTCATTATAATTGCATTTGGGGTTTTTTATTATTTTTTTTGTCAAAAAAAGTCAGGCCAGATAACATGGATGGCACATTGTTTTGGGTAAGCGTTTTATTCTGCATGCCAAGACAGAATGCCACATGTAGCAATTAAACCATATGTTATGTCTTCTTTGAGGATGAATGTATGTTCATATTCTATATATAACTCGATGTTATACCAATTCTGTGTTATGATATTTTCTTTTCTTTGACCTGTTTTCTCTAAGAATATGAGTAACACACAATCACCGCTACTTCAAGAGCTGGCACGTGCTGTCGATTCACACAACATTAAGGATCAATTGTTAATTTCGGTCGATACTAATGCTTTTAGCTACTAGACTCTATGGTTCAGGTCTATCAACAGGCACATGTAGAGAAAATATGTTTGACAGAAGGCGTTTCCCAACACCTGCCAAAGTTAGGAAACAAAATTATTAAAGAAGCTTTATGAATATAAAATCTTATTACCTAGTAACAACTTAATTTGTTTGGATCTAGCAGCATCTTAAACATCAAACTGAGCAGCAAGGAAGGTGTGTACCTAGCCGTGACATAAAGTCTGATTCGACGTGGGCGGCAGGCATATTCCTAAAGCATTTGAAAACCGTCAAAATAGGAATACAGTGTCGGTATGGCGGGCTGCAGTTTTCAATAGTATAAGCAGGTTCAGTATGAGGTTCAATTGATGCTAGAAACTCGCTAGCATTAGCAGACATACTCGAGAAGGTAGGTAACAAATGACGTCATACATTTCTGCAGGAACAGGCGTCCTGAATACTTTCAGCAGGCACCTTATACCTTTCAACATGGACATCTGTGAAGAGCCAAAAACCAAAAAAACAAAAAAAAGTGAACCATTAGTGGAACAAACCTCTAAGCATAGAAAAAAACAACTATTTACAATACCTTTTTTAATAGGAGTTGTAAACTTTTGTTCGACACCGGATGATGTGCTGGTGATTTCAACATGTTCACCTATACGATCGAACACAACAGGTTCCTTTACAGCTGACGCTAAGCCCGCCTGTTGAACCAACGCCATTTCAAACTCAGGATTGAACCGCTGAACATTACATGTTTGCAACAAACGTACCAAACATAAGAACGCCAAATTAATAGATAAGCAATGGTAGTAGGAGCTTTAAAAATAACAATTCTTTACCTATCGTACGACACTGCATTCCGCTTATAAACTGAGACTGTTGACTTTTTCTTTTCATACTATCAACCAACACCAAATACGTAGGTCCTCCAAAGAATTTCCAGTCGACTGGAAAAAGCACACAGTTATAAATGGAACCTAATATAATGAATGTGACTTATGGAGCCAAACAATCCTAAAACTACATGGCCAACTCTGAAACCAAACATACCTAATAACTACAAAAACAAACTACCAAGCATAAACAACAACAATTAGCATGTTAAAACCTAAAATGCAGAACCAACAACCTATAACCTAAGGCAAGTAACAAAGTACTTAGCCCCAACAATAACAACTGCAGCTAAATCTAAGAGTTTACCCTAAACAACAACAATTAATTCAGGTAAACCTAAAACACAAAAGCAAAACCCCAAAACCTATGAATTTAACAATTACCCTAAACAACAACAATTAATTCAGGTAAACCTAAAATATAAAAGCAACACCCTAAAATCTATGAATTTAGCAAAACCTAAAACACAAAAGCAACACCCCAAAACCTATGAATTTAGCAAACAAATAACAAAGAAACATACAAAATAAATGAGAAAAAAACATAACCCTACCTACGGTAGATTGTATTGATTTTTTGTATTAAATTGTTATTGTTGTTGGTCTGAAAAAATAGAAATTAAGAAAAGGAAAATGAACCCTAGAGTCCACACCATATAAACCATCAAGGAAGATGGATTCAAGATGGCAATCATGCATAATGAGAAAGAGACACCTGGAATCCATTTTCTCAAAGAGAAAAGCGAGAGAGACTGTAAAAGAAGAGAGTATAAAGAGAGGACACCTGGATGGGAATGACGAAAAAAATAGAGTTGGATCCGAGTCAACGACCGATTCTGGCAACCTCGCCGGCTGGTCGACCCGGTCGGAAACCCGACACATTAATGCAGTATTAATGAAAGAGGATGGCTTTTAATAAAGTTTATAATATATTATAAACAGATTCGGTCATAGCCTTTTTGTTACAATTCGGTCATAGCCTTTTGTTGCAGATTTACAGATTTGTTTGTAAGTGATGTTTTATTATGCTTTTCATTTTAGATGATAAAATTATTGTTTCTTTCTTTTCTTGTAGTCGTGATACAAAATGAAAAATAGTTTGATGACAAACTGGGAGTACAAATATTTATAATAAATCGTCCATGTATTTTCTTAAAAGGCGTGCAAGTATGTTTTTGGAGGGCGTGCATATATTTTAGGCGTGCAAATATGTTCTAGCAAATTTGAAGAGAAACTTGAAGTACACATATGTTCTTTGATGAGGTGTCATTTTATACACTTTTCCGGGGTTATTTAACCCCTAAAATCGTGTGTTTATGCCCAAAATAGGTACTTAATCGTTCCTTTTCAGGTATTTCTCATTTGGAAGACATTTGGATGAATCACACGTGACTTAGGCTCATTTGGAGAAGAAACGGACGAGATTGCGAACCAACACCAAGACTCTTGAAGATTTGTGCTCACAGAGCCTGGAGACGGCGTCACAAGCTATACACGACGCCGTCACAACCCATCAAGTGACGACGTCTCAACATTTCATGACGGCGTCAGCCCGTATCGACTCAAACGCAGATCTAGAAGATTATACTTATGACGGCGTCGCGACTAAAATGCGACACCGTCGCGTTGTTTTTCTTATATATTCAAACCCGAATTTAGGGTTTTGAGTGTGTAACTTTAGAATAAAAAGAGGGTACGAACCCTAGTTCGTTTAGCAGTTGTAAGAGACGGTTTTAGGGCCTAAAAACCCTATTGTACTTCTTCCAATTCATGTTTTAATCAAGTAAGGTTTACTTAATCATTCAATATGTCTATGTATTGTTTGATTTATTGTTCTTGCTTTATCTTTAACATGCTTGGCTAAACCTATTATTGTGTTTATTTATGATTGTATGAAACCTAGAATGTAGATCTTAGTGGTGTTGCTTCTTGTGATGGATGTGCACGTTAGGTCTTAGAAAACCAGCTTTTGTCTGTATTGCTATTGATATGTCTAGGGAAACGTGATTGTGTAGAAAGCATACCATCGGGTAACAGTCTTCATACTACCTTGCCCCCTAATATGGTTGATCCACTTTTAATATATTTCACATGCACTTAGTGTACTCCTAGGGGCCGGGTAATAGTCTTCATACTACCTTACTTGTGCTTTGCTCTAGCGGCATACTAAGTAGACGGCGGGTTCGTGTAATTCGTTCATGCTTTAGGAAATAGTTACACAGATCATCACAAGTGTGACAAGGTAACAACACTAGGAGAAGCAATATAGGGAGTAATACATGATTAAATAAACACAATCTTTTATCTTATTGTTATCACTATTAGCTTAGAATTATATTTAGTTTAATAGCTAAAACCAAACCTCCCTCCAATTATATGATTTACCTACTTTCCATAAAATACAAAAATACAAAAATAATCTTCCCTCAACCTTTAGAATTCTGTTAGACCATGATCAAGCCTTCCCAACCTATTCCTCGAGTGAACGATAAACAACCCTGAGTCTTGCCCATACTACACTACAATGATTAGGTGCACTGCCTAGGGAGTTGTAAAACTTCTCGTGTAGAAATCCTACGACGACCGCATATCAAGTTTTTGGCACCACCGCCTGAGGAATAGTTAGGTTTTGATCATAGTTTAGCTTAGTTCTACTTTCTTGAATCCTTTCAAGTAAAATTTAAATTCCGCATATTAGCTTTCTTGTAGTCTATCTTTTCTTTGTGTTATCTGTTTCGTAACACATTCTCGTCAACCACCATGGGAGACAAAAAATCCTATCTGTACTCTAGGAGATTACTCAAAACCAAGCCACGAGGGCTACAAAAATACCATTGAGCTCCCTGCAGGGAATAATGTGGTACCTCTCCGATCCGACACCATCCGGTTGGTGTAAAACGGATGCTCATCCCACGGACTTCGGTCTGAGGATCCAAACCAACACCTCAAGGATTTCCTTAAACTTGTGGACTCACTTGAATTTGACGGTGAAAATAATGAAAGAACGCGCCTGCGTTTATTTCAATTTTCCCTTCGTAATCAAGCTAGCAATTGGCTTGAACGTCTTCCAGCCGGATCCATCTCCACATGGGAGGATCTTACTACCTGATTCTTTGCTCAATTCTTTCCACCGGGAAAGACCGTAAAACTCCGCAATGATATCCTGATGTTCCAACAACATCATGGAGAATCTCTATCCAAAGCATGGACTCGTTTCAAGGACTTACTCCAAAAATTCCCTTATCATGGCATCGACCTTTGGCTCTAAGTCTAAATTTTTTATGACCATGTCACTCCCGTCACAAGACAAACCATTGACCAATCGATCGGTGGTAAGCTTCATGACCTCAACGCCAAAGAATCCTGGGCATTATTAGAGGACCTCGCCCTCTATGACAATGAAAGTTAGAATGACCCAACGGATTTCGCTAAGCCGGTCAAGGCAATCGCATTGCCTCAAGATGTCCCGAGTACATCCGAGCGCCGTCTAATCGAGCTTGAAAATCAAGTTTAATGCTTGATGGAAGCTTATCTTGCTCTAACACAGCCTACTCAAGTGAACAAAATCACTACCTCATGTGAAATCTACAGTGGTCCCTATGACACTCATGTTTGCATAGAAGATCCCAAGTAGGCTTGTGTTGACAATGCATCTTCGCGTACAAACGAAATAGGAAGCAAGAGGTTCACCCCGAACCATAGACCAAGGAATTTTAATCATGCCACCAACACCTGGAAGGAGAAACCAAACTTCAACTAGGCACACACCCAAACCTTCACTAGACCACAAGGCGGGTCAATCTCCATCCACTCCTTTAGTTATCAAATGAAGCTTGAAAAGGTATTACTTGATTTTGACTCTAACCAAGAGAAGAGGTTATCTCACCTAAGAACCCAACTAGAACAACAACAAGATGACATGATTGGAAAGATTAACCTCCTTTGGAAAACTGTCTCTGAGAAACTCAATAATGTGTCTACCCCCAAAAATGCAAGAAATCCCATGGCTCCCAAAAGCATTGCAGCAATCAGCCATGACGAAAGGGAGTAACTCAGGAAGAAAGGAATCAAAAGCCCATCAAAATTGCTCTCCCTAAAATATCTCTCTCCCGCATCCATAAAAGAACTAAACAAAAATCCATCAGCTCCAAAACGCGTTCATTTTGTCAATTCAATCGTTATCCTAAGCACAGACAGCGATACAGGAGGAGACGACTCATCAACCAACGAATGCGATCTCAACCTCGGTGGTGAAGGAGTAAAGGAGCAAGACATTAAAGAGAATGAAATGGAGACTGACATGGAAGTAAATGAAGTAATTAAAGAAGAAGAGAGTAAATTTGAGACTGATGAGGAAGTTAAGGAAATAATCGAGGAGGAGGAAGATAAAGGAGATGGTGAAAACTTTAACTCATTCCCAACTATGGAGGAATTAACACATCATGAATGGCTATTAAAGAATCCTCGACCTCCGTGGGTAAAGGAAAGGATAAGAGCCAGAAGCACGAACAACATCAAAATTTCCTGCATGATCGGTCACTTCTTCAAGAGACACGCTTACATAGACCTAGAATCGCCAATCAATATCATGTCTAGGCGTCAATACAATCAGATTATGACTTATGGGCTTAGACCAAGGCAGAAACCGTCAAACCCCAATAAAATTAGCAACTTTGTAGGAAGAATAAGAGGCCTAAAGATTTTCATTGGAAGCTTCGCCTACGAATGCGACTTTATGATATTAGAAGATACCACTAGTATTATCGATCACCACCTTAGAGAAATGGTTTTTGGAAGGCCCTTCATCGAGGAAACCGGCCTTGCCTACAATGAAAATGAAGGAGCAGTCATGTTCAAGCAAGATGATGAGAAGATCACATTTAAAATGCCCCACACCATGGAGATATTTAAGCAAACAAAACTTATGGGGTTGAGCACCGATTTCATACCTCCGTCCGCCCACGAAGAAAACTTTGGCCACGAAAGGATGTACTACTATCAAAGCTTACTTATTGGAGATGAGTAAAAACAAGACGATGGTGATAGAAGAGGAATTAGACATTTGATGAGGTTGGAAAAAGAGATGATGGATAACAAAGGAGAAGTCACGTAAGAACGTGTGACTTCGAGTCTAGCTACAAGACTCGTTAATAAAGAAAAGCGCTTCTTGGAAGGCAACCCAATTTACTTTTCCCGCCATTAGGAGTGTCATGTGCGTTTTAATTCTTTACCATTTGTTTTATTATGTTTGAACTATCTTGTAATCATGCTTTGTTTGTGTTTAACCTTGTCTTAATTTCAATCAAAGGTATTTTACAAACAATAAGTGTAGGGGAATTTATCTAGCTTTTGAGCCAAATTCAAACATGTTAAATAAATTGTTTAGATTAATTCGCGTCAGTTTTGAGTCATATGATTGAACTATGAAATCTTAGGTTTTATACAACCATTTTTACAAGAATTAACTTATGGAATCAAGTGCAGGAAATTTTTCATCAAAAACAAAATTTTCATTTTCACAGACTGTGGAGACGGCGTCACGATTAACACGCGACGCCGTCACCGTGACACCTATGACGGGGTCACACCAACCCCAATGGCGTCAAATGCCCAGGTCCAAAAAACTAAAAGTTTTTAATTATTTTTGAAAATAAAAGTTGCACAACATTTAAAATATGTAATATTCTTTTATAAACCTGCATAAAACCACGAGCCTAACAATTCTCTCATCCTATCTTTACTGTTTTATTGAGTCGAACCCTAAATTCACATTGTATATTTGGTAAAACGCACGTTTTATGCTTGGTATAGTTGTCTTTGTCTTTGATTACAGGTTATATTTGATGAGAAGAAACTTGTAAGTTCTTAGAAAGTTTCATTGGATGATTCTTGGAGGACGATTTAACCAGTTATTGCATGTTTCTTCTCCATTATTGAGTAAACCAGAGGAGTACTAGTTTCTTTCCCTTGTTTTCTTTTCCCTTTATCTGTTTTAACAGGTACTTCTAGAGAACATTGGGGACAATGTTCAACTTAAGTGTAGGGGGAAAACAAACCTTAGAAACTATTCTTTCATTTGTCATTTGCCTTGTCCTTAAAATGATGGGTAATATATCAAAACATAACATAAGAAGGTGATTTTTACCCAAATTTAAAAAAATTTATGACACATACCGACGAAAACCGAGTATTAATAGCGTCTCATGGATAGGAATTTATATTACTAGCACAAAAACCCTTAAAATTCCACCCCCATAATGTGAGGTTCGCCCTTAGATATTATACCTTTTGCTTGTTCGAGTTAAGGAGTGAGCAATCATGTGTGTCTATTCCGTCGTTACGGATGTGTATGCGTGGTTTTGTCGCTTTTTCTGGAACATTGGTATTGGTTATTTTAGGATTATGAGAGTGTATCGGTAGCGTATTAAATTCTAGAACTTGTTATTGTGATGCATTCCGAGACCGCATAGTAAGTATTAGGATTTGCTTGATAAGAGGCATTAGGAATAACCATGTTTTAAACCTGTAATTGTTATGATGGTCACCTCGATCATATAACTATCCCACACCCTTGCCATGCACTCACCTTTAGTGCAGGATACCCCTAGTACAGCCTTCCAAGCCTATCCTTTTTCACGGTTCTCGTAATTTTCTGGTAGATTCCAGATTATTAATGAAGATCATTGTCACCCTTAAACCAATCGTTACACCCAAAAAGCCTCAGCCTACCTCATATGTACTTATTTTTAGTACATTATTGTGTTTAACCTAAGTTAATTATTTGAGTACACGGTTGCTAAGTCCTTTTCCTTGTAAATACTATTTTGGGGCGAATGGGATTCATTGTAGTATTTATTTCGCAGAAGAATAGGGAAGAAAAGTTAAATCAATACCCCCATATGTTTGTCAAATGACCTCCATGTTATTTTGATCCACTTCAAATCAGCTCATTAGTTAGATTGTAAATATCGAGCATGTAAAAGCTCAAGTGTAGGGGTACGTGTTATAAAACCCCATGTTATATTATGTTAATAAAAAAAATGAGAAAAGAAAAAGAAAGAGATTGATGTAGAGTTGTGTAAAGCTTGTATATCTTCGTCCGAGTCTTGGCTTAACAACCAAACCAGCGTGTATTCATGTAAATAATTAGCTAACCCTTCCATTCCAAATTCACCCAAAGCCACCTAAATGTATCCCATCCGTTTCCGTTTCCATTATATCTTATCTTACACCTACACCCCACAACCCTATAAAAGACCTCTTAGATAGTGATGATTAATGCTTGCACCTAGCGGTAGAGGTTTGATCCTTTACCAAGCCTATGGTAATTTATATGCTATGACAGGTAATGAATGTGATTTTTTGTTTCCCTCATATGGTATAATTTATTATACACCCGAGAGAAAAAGAGAATCCCAAACACTTATGTGAGGTGCTAGTGTATATTTTTCGTGCTTTTAATTACGAGGTCTAGAAGGTTGTGTTGTAGAATATTTTTAAAGAGTAGGTAAAATGACCCCTCATATTGTTATTGTCTAGATAGAAAAGCCCATTTGCTTGAGGATAAGCAAATCCCAAGTGTAGGGGTATTTGATGAGGTGTCATTTTATACACTTTTTCGGGGTCGTTTAACCCCCAAAATCGTGTGTTTATGCCCAAAATAGGTACTTAATCGTTCCTTTTCAGGTATTTCTCATTTGGAAGACATTTGGATGAATTACACGTGACTTGGGCTCATTTGGAGAAGAAACGGACGAGATTACGAACCAACACCAAGACTCTTGAAGATTTGTACTCACAGAGCCTGGAGACGGCGTCACAAGCCATACTAGACGCCGTCACAACTCATCAAGTGACGGCGTCACATCATTCCCGATGGCGTCAGCCCGCACCGACTTAAACGCAGATCTAGAAGATTCTTCTTACGATGGCGTCA
Organism: Tanacetum coccineum; assembly: GCA_026074375.1. Taxonomy (NCBI): domain Eukaryota; kingdom Viridiplantae; phylum Streptophyta; class Magnoliopsida; order Asterales; family Asteraceae; genus Tanacetum; species Tanacetum coccineum. Next base: position 6,083 of record BQNB010021930.1, on the reverse strand, counting down.
CGATTAAAATGCGACGCCGTCGCGTCGTTTTTCCTATATATACAAACCCGAATTTAGGGTTTTAAGTGTGTAACTTTAGAATAAAAAGAGGGTACGAACCCTAGTTCGTTTAGCAGCTGTAGGAGACGATTTTAGGGCCTAAAAACCCTATTGTACTTCTTCCAATTCATGTTTTAATCAAGTAAGGTTTACTTAATCATTCAATATGTCTATGTGTTGTTTGATTTATTGTTCTTGCTTTATCTTTAACATGCTTGGCTAAACCTCCTATTGTGTTTATTTATGATTGTATGAAACCTAGAATGTAGATCTTAGTGGTGTTGCTTCTTGTGATGGATGTGCACGTTAGGTCTTAGAAAACCAGCTTTTGTCTGTATCGCTGTTGATATGTCTAGGGAAACGTGATTGTGTAGAAAGGATACCATCGGGTAACAGTCTTCATACTACCTTGCCCCCTAATATGGTTGATCCACTCTTAATATATTTCACATGCACTTAGTGTACTCCTAGGGGCCGTGTAATAGTCTTCATACTACCTTGCATGTGCGTTGCTCTAGCGGCATACTAAGTAGACGGCGGGTTCGTGTAATTCGTTCATGCTTTAGGAAATAGTTACACAGATCATCACAAGTGTGACAAGGCAACAACACTAGGAGAAGCAATCTAGGGAGTAATACATGATTAAATAAACACAATCTTTTATCTTATTGTTATCACCAGTAGCGTAGTTAATATTTAGTTTAAATAGCTAAAACCAAACCTCTCTCTAATTATATGATTTACTTGCTTTCCATAAAATATAAAAAGTGTGACAAGGCAACAACACTAGGAGAAGCAATCGGCGATGACATTGAAAACCCTATCGGAACAGAAATGGGAATGCCAGTAAAGGAAGCCGAGAAGGAGAATGAAGCTGAAAATGGGATCAAAAACAAACCAATCAGAAAAGCTAGAAAAGAAGAAACGACCGAGGCACCCATCTCTCAGCCCGTAGAATATTACCTGTAGCATAGGATCAATGGGAAACTAATAGAGGGACTTGTTGATAATCATAGGTTCAATGACTCCTTATTAGGAGCCCGAGTTAGAAAAATAAAAGGAAGGACTTATAATTTATTACCTAGGGGGCTTGTTTATGAAGCAATCCTTAGAAAAAAGTTAACAAGAAAGGAGGACATCGGAGGAAACTTAGAAATACCCTGTAACATAGGAGGCCTGAAACACATGAACGCCCTAGTTGACCAAGGATTTGACGTGAACGTCATGCCCGTCTCTACCTACATGAAACTAACCAACGAAAGGCCTGCTGAGACGGACATTAGACTATCCCTAGCTAGCCACTCGTATATATACCCTTTAGGAATAGAAGATGACATATTAGTTGAGGTTGCTGAGCATGTGTACCCTGTAGACTTCGTGATTTTAGACATTAAAGAAGACGAAAAGAGGCCTTTCATCTTAGGAACATCATTCCTGACAACGGCTAAAGCCGTGATTAAGTTTGATAAGGGCACCATAAATCTAACATTTAGAAAGAGTAAGATAAGCTTCCATAGGATACCTGAATCCATTTGTAAGGGCGAGAAAGGGATTAAGAACGATATAAAGCTTATAGCCCCCACTATGATTGTGAATAGGCTAGTCTTGGAATGGGATAAAAAGATAAAACTTCACCAAGGAAAGGAGATGGAGTTTGACAGATGGAGGAATAAAAACTTCAAAAATAAGCGCCCTGCTCTTGTCAAAATAGAAGATGAGGTAGATGATGAAAGAGAAGTTACGTAAGGCGTGTGACTTCGAGTCTAGATACAAGACTCATAAATAAAGAAAAGCGCTTCTTGGGAGGAACCCAATGTTTATTTTTCCCACATATTAGGAGTGTTGTGTGTTTTAATTCTTTTCATTTATTCTTTTATGTTTGAATCATCTTTGTAATCATGCTTTGGTTTTGTTTATAACTTCGTCTTATTTGCAATCAAAGGTATTTTGTATAACACCCCGTATTTTCATGTCATTTACGACATCATTTATTTCACTATTTTTTTTGCCTTGTATGCGTTTACTTTTAATTCTTATCATATAGTTAAATCGCGTAAGCTAAAAAAAATTGCATTCAACGTAAACGGGCACCAAACAAATTAAAGTTTACTTCAAGCGAGCAATATATTATTTTTACGAAAGTATTAATCAACTTTTTATATTTTATTTTTATTGGTTACGTGAAACGTTTACGTTTCGCAAGTAAATACATTTAGGCGTACCCGGAAGCACCAAAGCTTTTCTACGCTTTAACAAATACCCATTTTTATACCCAATACTCAAAGTTTTATAAAACTTCACTCATTTAACTCACTCTTGCCGATTTCACATAAGGAATGCAATTTTAGAATTCAAAGTTACAAACAAGCTCATGTATACTCTTCCACACTTAAACTAAACTAGCTATATACAATATATACTAGTATCCATTCATAAAATATCAAGGAACATATTTGTGTCCTTCTCCCCTAATTTTGGCAACCAAGGGGACAAGAAGCACACCAACATCTAGCCCCCAAATACTTCCTAGTACACCTAACTATCTTGACCAACATTCTTCCTTAAACTCCTCCAATAGTATTCAAACCTTGACTTCCTAAATAGTAACTAGGACATTCATGAAGTACATAAAGAGATACATACTAGTTTACACATACACTTCACTAGAAACTTAACCACATCTCTCTTGTTCTCCCTCTCTAGCTCACGGCTAGAATTCACCACAAGAAACAATTCATAAAACTTTTTTTTGCAATCATACAAGTTATCTAAGGTGTTGGTTATATATATTGGAAGCTTCGATATATTTTTGTCAAGGTTTAAATAAGAAGCTAAGGGTTTCGATTTGGGTTTAGTTTCATTTGGAGTTTTGATCTTGTTTTCTTCATCATCTTGCTCTCCTAAAGTCATCTAAACTCTAAGCTTTTCATTTCTACATTTACTAGTTTACATACTTGTTGTTTCGTTTATCACCACCTAGCTTTTATTTTTATGTGTTATAAAATGAAATGGATATATTATCATAAGGACATAAATATTGGACAATCATTTTGGACATGACTAGGAGGACTCTAAGTATGTAAAACAACATGTTACAAGGTTACCTAGAAGGTTTGTACAAAAATAAACAAGTTATAGATTTATAAAACACATTTTATAAACTATAAAACCTAAGGGACTGTTTTGAAACTTTCTGTTAAGATCCGAATTTTTATAAATTCAGGACATGTTGTTATATGATAGTACATTTCACAAGGATCGTAAGCATATAAAGAACATGAAAAACCGATTTATAACGAAGAAGTTATGCTAGTTACGAGATTAGGATAATTAAATGACTAAAAGTGTTTTTATAAAACTTATTTTATAAAAACTGAGATAAAACCAAATCTGATAAAAATGTATACTTATTTTATAATAATAGTACATGTCATAAGGATTCTAAGCATATAAGAAACTCGCAAAACGAAGCTATAACGAAGAAGATACATTATTCGCAAGATTTAAGTTTATAAAAATACTTTTATAAACTATTTTGAAATACTGATTTAACACAGCCACTTATAAAAATAGTGGACGTTTTATAAACATATTTCATCTCGCCACAAATTCATACATATAAAGAACGCTAAAAACGGAGTTAAAACGAGTTTGATCCGGCGTTACAAATGTTATCGAACTTATATACAAAAGCTGAAAAATCTGTAAATGTTTCAGCAGCTACGGAAACTCAGTTTGAGGACCTTCGGTTTCCGATTGGGTCGAAGTGTAAACTACAAAGTCCGTTCGGAATTGACCCTTTTACTTAAGACCTGCCGATTTTCTTAATATTCGGATGTATCGGTTGTAAACTAGACACTTTCCTGACATGAATAGTTGTTGATTGCTTTTAATATATATTATGCGAAACAAATTTAGATTCACGTATATAATAATTATCCAAGATTTAAACTTTATACAAATATTATTTTAACAAGTCGATCGTACTACTTAGACGAAACATTATTGCGATTAATAAAAACGTTAATCAGTATTTTTAACAAAGAAATAAATCTTATTGTACAAGTATACTATTTTTGCAAATACGAATACATGGACATTTATTTTCAAGATACAAATTTATAGTGTTTTAATTGTATAAATTAAAACAAATGGTTTTAGGTGTGTTTATACGCATATAACTTGTGATGCCACATATATTAAATGCATTATACTTTACAACCCTATATTCAATTAGGTTGCATTGGACTTGTCCGTCGAGTTTTTCACTTATTAATATATCAATTATCGTTCATTACTTGATGGTGATTTCATAGGGCCCTTTTTCCATCTACTTGTTTTACAACTCTACGGGGTGAAATTACATGCTTGTTTTACTATGGACACAAGTGTTTAAAAATGTATGCTATACAGATTATTGCCTGAATATTATTGCCTAAGTTACCGCATTGCCATTTAAGTCCCTACCAAATCATGAACCGTTAATTGCTAATGTAGTGAGCGCAAGTGTTATGGATAGATCTATCGGGACTGACAATCCCCACCTGGAATTTCTGGTCACAAGTTGGCCATGGTGCATTTAACATTTTGAGGAACTTGTAGGCTGTTTGGCAGACACCCTATATTTATTTTGGGGCACTGACAGTTAAGGTTTCGAGGTCATGAGCTTAGTGCAATAATACATTTTGAGGAACTTGTAGGCTGTTTGGCAGACACCCTATATTTATTTTGGGGCACTGACAGTTAACGTATGAACGCTCATAGTCTACCATTACTTAAATCTTGTGGTCCACTCTTTTATTGATAAACCTATGAATTCACTCAACCATTGTGTTGACTTTTAGCATGTTTAATTTCAGGTCCTAAGGTATGAAGTTTGGATGGGAGCTGCGGGGATATCGTGAAGATGGATTCTGTGTTTTCTTTAAATTCGATGCACTCTTTAACTTTTGAAAACATATGTCATCTTTTGAAATCGTGAAGCTTTTGTGTTACAAATGTATGTTGAAGGTTTATGACGCTTTTAAATATGTGGGACCTAATGTGAAAACTCTGATATTTTATAATGCATCGAATGTTACTTATTTAAAAACGTCTCTTTGAGGTCGTTTCCTATATCTTGTTTGTTGTACTATGACGTGGCACCCCATTGTTACCATTCCGCTGCTACCAGATTTTGGGGGTGTTACAGATTGGTATCAAGAGCCAAGGTTATAGGGAACTGGGTCATTTTCAAAACCTAGTCTATAACCAAAATTTTTAAAGATTTTCTTTTCTTTCATTTTCAAAATACAGAATCCTTCATCGCTTATCCGATATCCGCGCGCGTATTCCCTGATCCTTACTTACTTTTCCGATTATCATTATTATATTATATAGTTTATATAAAATACTTGGTTTAATTTTGATCCCTTACATCTATCTTCTAGCATATTACTATTCATTCATATCGGTCGATTATATAAATATTGATCATTCTGATTAATGATGTTTATCTATAAAAGCATCACCGTTTAAGTTATAAAAATTTAATTTTATAATTGTTTAAAATAACTATCATTGTGAAATTTAATCTTGTGGCTATGTGAATTCATTATAGAATTGCATACTGTATTGATGATAAATTCATGAGTATTATAATATTCTTATATCTTATTTTCTCCATTATTATCATGTACCTTGACTTGATGTGCTCTTACAAATTCTTAACGAAATTTGTACTCGTATTGTTGACAGAATCATGCCTCCCAGAAGATTGAAAAAGAAATATGTTAAGAGGTTAGTGGAAAAGCGTGTGGCTAAAGCCATTGAAGAATACGAAAATTCTAGGGCTAATTTAGACAGTGCTGGAAGTTCAGGAGGAAACACTGGGAATGCTGGAGGAACTGTGAATGTGCAAGGTTGTTCGCACAAGACTTTTATGAATGGAAAGCCTCACTCTTTTAATGGAACGGAGGGTGTTGTTGGGTTAAGGCATTGGATAGAGAAGGTGGAGCAAGTGTTTGAAACTTGCAAGTGTGCCGAAGAAGATAAGGGTATGTTTG
>BQNB010021929.1:51161-63619 GCA_026074375.1 Tanacetum coccineum | reverse complement strand
AAGAAATTAGGCACGTAAATAATAACGATAAATTAAAAACGCGACATATAAGCAAAATTATCAAAATTAAACCCTAAAACTGCAAATTTAATTTTTATACATCCTAAATGACTAAAAATAATTTTCAGAAAAAGAATTATATTTTTTTGATTTTTATGAATTAAAAATGACTTTAATCTAAAAAATTAATTATTAATAGTAAACTAATCCTAAAAATTCTAGAAAAATTATGGAAAGTAGATTGATCTGAGCAGAATCTAGGAAAAATACTAACTTAAAAATTCGCTTAATGAATAAGATCAAAATAAGCAGAAAAGCACGTATAAGCATAAACTCTAAAAGACTATAAGATATAAATGGTGCACTACTAAAATCGAAAAAGACCCAAGGGCAGATGGTTTAGTGTGTGTGGTGTTAAGACTTGTATGTGCTAAGGTGGAGGTCATGGGTTCGACTCCCATGGCTTCCTTTTTTAAAACTTTTTATAAAAACTTAAAGTAATCATGAAAGTGAACATTTTATAAAACTACAACTTTATTCGAAAACTGATTATAAGCACTCAAAAAGCAGTTTAAAACAGACAGACCCTACTTTGGGTTTAATGCAGTTTTTATAAATAACTGAATAGCTACTTGGGACTTAAAAATAAGCTAATAAAAGGTAGCTAAACAACATAATAAGCTCAAATTCAATTACTCTATACTACTAACTATCTAAGTTTTGAAAATCAAAGATTAATACAGCCTAGAGTTTATCTAAATTGAAGCTTGAAAAGAAGCTTATGAACTGAAAACTATGTTGATGCAATTGGCTCATGTTGACAGATTATGAAAACTCGATGAAACAATGCTCTAAACATTGATACCAGATAATAGACTTTAAAATGAATGCAAAATGAACTTGAAAACACACTACTAAACCATCTAAACTTAAAATCAAATGTAATGCATACTAAAACTAAGGATTCATCACAGATTTGAATTTTACTTTTAAAAACTTGAAAACCACTTATACATTGATTTAAACTTGACTATTAATGATTTAAAACAGATGTATAATGAATCAAAAATGGATTTTAAGACTAAAGGTAATTGAAAAAGATGATGCAGGCAGATTACACTAATTTTTTGTTTTTAAAAGTTTTATCAAAAGACAAAATGTTAATTTGCAGACCTAAAACAGATAGCTAAATGAACTTTTATGAATAAAATAAGCCCTAATCTATCTAATTTGACCTATAATCTATTTGTGCTCTAAGTATTAAAAGCTAACTTCTACTCTAAACTTATAATTGTTAAGCTTGAAAATGGCTTGTAAAGTCTTTGTTACTATCTGGTGCAATTGACTAACTATTATGACCAAACATAAACACCAATTGGTTGCGCCATTAAATTGTTTCCATATCTTTAAAAAACACCAAACAATAAACAAATCACTAACAATAACAACTTGAAAACCAATCAAGTAAAGAGCTTATGAATCTGAGCTTTATGAACTCAGATTCAAACTAGCAACACATAAACTTGATAAAAGTAATCTTTATCCTAACAAAAAGCCTTTCAAAACTAATCTATAATTGATAAATGAACTATCAATACTAACCAAAGTGGCTAGAAACACTACCAGTACTAACTTGAGGTTAGTGCTGGTTTTGATCCAAACACCCCTTTAAGCTTTTAACCTCAAAGTAAATCCTTCTAATCATAGTTCGACCAGGATAACCTTAAGACAGTTATTAAACAGCTTATAATGATCCTAATGAGCAATTTTAATCACAAAAAAATTGAGCAATTTTTACTAAGTCTTAAACTAAACTAATCCTAATTATTTAAACTAGTAATGTAAGACATAACAAATTGGAATTAAGCAGATTGAAAACTTAAAAGCATTGAATAAGAAGAAATTAAGCAGATAAGCAGAATAATAAGCTAAATAGAATTTTAAGCTAAATTCAAAGTAAAAGAGATAGTACCTTTGTCCCAGCTAAACAGGGACCTTAATTGCTCATATAGAGCCAATCTACAAGCTAGCTTATGAAATAAGCTAAGAATAAGCCATATAAGCCCTTCCAGAATTAGCTTATCATCCCATTCGGCTTATTCAGTGAATTTTGAGACTGTTAAAATGGACACCTTATTCACTTAAGCTTTCAGCTGAGCTTAAGTGAGTAAGCAGTAGCTTGTAAGTAGAAGAGCTTATGAGCTTATTTAAATGACTTTAGAAAACTTGATTAAGCTAAAATGTATTAAAGAGTAATGTAAAAATAGAATTATAAAACTTGAATTTTATTGAACTGAAAGAGATTACAGGCTTTAGAAAAGTAAATTACATTTAAATGAAATACAATAAGCTAAAATACACAACTAATAAGCTAATAAGCTATTCTAAAGCTACTCCTACTCCTAGATGTCTAAACTATGTGTGAAAGGCTCCTTTTATAGGTGAGGAGTGAAGCTTCTAGGCTCATAGACGCTCCCCTTGCTTCTAATCTCAACCATTAATCCCTAACTGCTTTCCAATCACTTGATCTTAACCGTTTATAGCCTCCATGTATGATTAGCCAATGATTAGCCTTGGGATTGCCAGCTTGGCTCCCAAATGCGTCATTGCATGCGTCATAAGCTTCTAGAAAGGTTAGATTTCATTAAGGCAGGGTAAATGTGGTGCAGGGTAAAGTTAGGGAAAGAGGGTGAACAGTAAACTGTTCTTCCCGCCTCTTTTTCTTTTCTTTATTTTGTTTGACCCGGTTTAAATAGAGTTTGACTTGGGTTTATAAAAGGGAAATTAGGCTCGGGGCTTATGGATTGGGCTTTCGTGATTTGTGGTTTCTTTTATAACTGAATTTGGGCTTTTTAAGGGATTTAGGGTTTATGGCTTATTTAGATTAGGAGTTGGGCTGACCCGGCCCAATAAAATGGGCCCGGGTCGGTCCGTAGAGTAAGGATACGCCTTCGGCCTCAGTTTTTCACGCTCTTTCATTCTCGTGCTCATTTTTGTCCGTTTTGTCTTTTATTTTGTCCATTTCTTTAATATCCGTACCTGCACATACACAAACACAAAAACAAACATATATTTGCAATTTTTATTATGTTTTTGGTCTTTTGGGTTCGTTTTTCAAGGTAAAAGGTATGTGTATTTAGACACATACCAAAATCCCCCATACTAAGCTATTGCCGTGTCCTCACGCAATATTATAAATAATACTTTAGAAAACTAAGAATCTTAATCCCCCTTGATTATTTACCTCGAAAAGTAGCTAAGTATTCATCTTAAGGGATTAAAGAAACAATAGTTCTGAAAAGCCCCGTTTTTCCATTTTCAACATTTTCCATTTTTTTATGCTTTTTCATAACTTTCCATATTTCAATATTTTATAACATTGTGCTTTCATTATTCTTGATAATACCTAGGATCATGGAATAAGCAAAATAAATTCATCGTCCCCAACTTTCACTTTTCCAAACCAAGCTTAAAAACAAGATCATTGTCAAATACAAGTCATGATACTAACACTACTCATAAATACTAATTGTGTATTACTTTTCCTCCCGCAAATCCTAAGTTTGTGTCTCAAGATTTTACTTAAGTCATATACCCGAAGGCTCTTTAAGACTTGAATTTCGATATTTATTAAATCTAAAAATAAAGCAGGATGGTTGAAAATAAAATTTAGCTTCCACCCTTATCCTTGAAAAACCGATGAAGTGAACGAAATTTTGGCTTTTGTTGCTTTTGCCTTAATTCATGTCATATACCCTTAGGCTCTTTAAGACATAAATCAAGTAATATTATTTACACCATATACCCTTAGGCTCTTTAAGGTGCAAATAACTAAGCAACATTTTTCAATCATTAATTTTATAAGTACCATATACCCTAAGGCTCTTTAAGGTGCAAATAATTTCATGATTAGTATTACTTTTGCCATATACCCTTAGGCTCTTTAAGGCGAAAAGTAATAAAGTGATTAACTCTACTCATACCATATACCCTAAGGCTCTTTAAGGTATAAGTAAAGCAATAAACATGTGATGCATATAATAAGCCAAAATTCGAATCATCGACTTCCAAATCAAAGGAAAGTTACTAAAAATTAAATTGAACCGGACAACCTTATTTATTAAACATTTATGCATATAAGTGAGACAAGCTAATGGGAGAAAAAGCCACAATTAATACTTATGAGCTTGAAAGAAAACCAACTATTCCACGTTTAGTATCATGACTTATACTCGACTCTATCATTTCTCGTTCTTCGCAATTTAAAATCTCTAAGAAAGAGACTCGCGAATGCTTAGCCTAGCGAATTAAGATCGGCACTTTAACAAGTTACATAGACTGGCAACAATCTTAATTCTAATAAATCGAGTTCGGCATAATGGATAAGCCTACATAAGACTAGCAACAAACTCGATTTAAATATGTTAAGGAAAAAGCTAAGGTATAAAACCGGTCGGATCAAAATTTATTTCTCGTTCTCACCTTTATTTGTGTCACAAACACTTATTACATCTTTTTATTCCAACATTTATCACTTTTTTTATTTTATCATGCACAAAATTTTTTAAATTTTGCTATTTTCACATATTTTTGGTGGAAAAACGGGTTACGTGAGAACAACGGCTGCATGTATAATCAAATCGATAGATTCCCCCCCATACTAAAACTACACATTGTCCTTAATGTGAGATTGATACCCCCATACTAATTTCAATGCGTAAACTTGATATAAAAGGGTCTCTACACAAATCTAAAGCCGTTTATTAAGTATGCTAAAGATAAACGTTAGTCGATAGGATTTAGGATATCGGATTCCCAATATAAGAATGCTAAGGATTGAAGAGCGAGTGAACGATGGACAAAACACCGAGCACGAGAGTCTTCAAAATCCGGGAAATCCTGGACATAAAACCACAAAACACGAAACACGAGAAAGGAAGAGGCGGGCCTCCTCACATCAAATGTTAAAAAATAGATAAGAAGATAGAAACGCTTGTTTTTGTTAACCGTGTCATATAGCTTGACTCGACCCCGAATTAAGTTGTCCATGGGGGAGCAAATGGAAGAAAAAATCTCAATCGGGCTTTCATTAATGTTTAGATAAACATTAAAGCACATGAAAGTTTCATCCCGATGAGATGCCACCGGTTCTAAGTGGAGATGTCGGGGTCAAAAATGGTGTCTTCATTCCCGGTGGAGAGAAGTAAAGGAGAATTCTCAGGGTAGGTGAGATACGGGATAAAAGTCCGAATGACAAATGCGAAGGAATCGTCATCTTTAATATTTTGAGAAACATTAATCTCACCTCCCCCTGGGTCAAAACATTCGTCTTCATTAAGCTCATCAAAATTGTTAATCACGGCCGTATCGGGCTCAATGTCGAAGGTAAAACGCTCATACTCGGGAATAGGATCATAGTTAAGTAAGTCGTCAAGAATAATATCCCCTTTTGAGTCAAAATCACTCTCAATACCCGGTGGTATCGAGTCTTTCGGAATAAGAAATGTATCAACCTACTCTATAAGAAAATTACTATCCATAACGGGAATAGGAGAAGAGGAGGGATATTCGAGCACAAAAGGAATAGAAGGAGTAAGATTCAATGCTTCGATCTTATCAATAAGAAGATTGACATTTAATAATTTCTCACGAAGAATTTCGTCCTCGATTTAAAGAATATCAATATCAATCGCTCCTTCTTCTTTATCAAAATCGTCTTCATCAATTCCTGGTAGAATTGGATCAATAAGATCGAGTTCACCGGCGAACTCCTCGAGAAGAAAATCAATCTTAGGAGATGTGATCGAAATATCTCGACTAAGCAAAGAGTTAATAAGTCAAATTCGGCATCAAAATGATAATGATCACAAGACAACACATCACAAATATCGTCAGAAATACCCTTGGACACACTTAGGATTGGGACAAGGTTCTTAACACTAGACTTTATTACTTCGTCCGATTCCGTTTTCGGAATAGTGCTAAGATGCTCGTCCCCCATACTTAGAGAGTTATCGGGCTCCTCGGTTGGTAAGTCGGGTGTGATTGCTTTAGACGATCTATATAAAATAGTATATTCATCATCATCAGCCATAGGAAAATTCCAATTTAGCATAAAACTTTGAGCTGCCTGCTCCTCCTGCTCTTCCTGAACTGCCTGCTCTTCTTGTTTCAGCAGGATTCCATCACAAATTTTCAAATCGTTAAGAAGTTTAAGCATCAATTCCTGTATATCCTCTGGTTGATTTTGCTCTTCTTCAATAGCTTGCTTAATTTTAAGAAATTTATCCTCATCTAACAAGAAAGCCATTGGTTTTTCTTCAGGAGGTATATGATCAAATTTCTTTAAAAAGGTTCGAATAGTTTCCATTAGGTTTTCTCTAGCTTGCAACATTTCCGTACTCGTTGCTTGAGGAGGTTGATGAATGACGGGAAACTACGGGGGTTGGAATTGGTCAAAACCGAAAAAATTAGAATTATAGCAATGATTAGGTTCATAGAAATTTTGGTTCAACGGTTGACACTGAAAATTCTCATGAGGACCCCCGCAGTTTTCACAACAAAGATATTGTTGTGAAAAATTCGGTGAAGTTAGTGGAAAATTATTATCGAAGTTTTGATTGAAACACGGGTTCTGATTGTAAACAAACAGAACTTGAGGTGAACAATCGTAACCAAAATGAGCATCGTTTCCACATAACTCACAAATATTCGTCTCGTACTAGGGTTGTGGAGGGTAGTCGGAAAAATTAAGAGAATTCGGATTTGTATCATACTTACAATGAAAACAAATTCCTCCATAACGCATATTTCCACACCTTTCGCAATTACATTGTCGACAAATCGAACCGTCTAAAGGACCTCCACACCCGTAGCAACTAGGTTGGTAATATGACGACATGTCGAAGAATTAAACAATATAGAGGATAAGAAGAAAGAATTAAACGGATTTGAGGGTAAAGGAGAATATTTTTAGATTTTGAAAATTATTCATAAGAAAAGGAATTAAAATAAGAAAGAAAAATATTTTTGGTAACCGAAAGTCAAACGTGCACGGTAGCTCTCTAAAAATACGTACAAGAAAGCGGAGGAGTTGGTAAGCGCGAGGCGCTATTTAGAATAACCCTTCTCCTTTTGGGTGATGTTCTTAGGATCAAACCCGCCTTAAACTTTCCTTATAGCACGTAATCTAAAGGTGAGCCGTAACAACGATTAACAAACGGTTATATTAAAAGAAAATAAAATAAAAGTGTAAAATATTTTGTATTTTTTTATGATTTTATAAGAAAATATTCACAATAGAAAAGCAATAACTTCACGAGGAAGGTTCTTCAAAAACACTAATCTTCGAACGAAACACGAAAATCGTACACACTTCCCCGACAACGGCGCCAAAAATTGATCCGTCCCAAATACACCGTATATGTAATAAAAAAATATATAATATATAAGGATAATCAATTATAGTATAGTAAGTATTTCCGTCGGGTTAAGAAATTCACTTTTAACCAAAGTGAAAACTCAAAAACCTCCCGGGTCGTTTATTCCCTAACGAAGTGTGAATTGAAAATCGGAAGCATTCGTGATCGCGCGTTTTGAATGATATAAAAGATTTTGATTATGTAATCTATTTCTAATTAATAAAAACACATAAAGCATATAAAGAAATTTAACGACTAAACAATTAAGCACAAAACTATTAACGAGAATTAAACGAACATGACATTTAAATCCTAAATTATGAAAAATAAGACCTAAAATGATTTATCTACTTTTCCTAATCCTAAATGACTAAAAAATTAGAATAAAGAAAACTAGACCAAAAACAGAGGTGTTTAAAGCTAAAAACGCGAAGAAAACGAGAACGGGATCAAATCCCGTTCTTAAAAAAAACAAATTTTGAAATAATAACCCTACGGATGCAAATTTATTTTTTCTAGGTCCTACATGATAAAAGAAAATTTTAAAAAGAAAAGAATTATATTTTTTTGACTTTTATTTTATTTATTATGATTTAAAAACTATTTAAATAAAACTTAATTATAAAAAATAGTAAACTAATTGCAAAAATTATGAAAAAATATAGAAAAGTGCTTTGAACTTTGCTTTATCTAAGAAAAATACTAACTATGAAAAATCAAATGAAATAAGCAGTTAAAATAAGCAATTAAGCAGATAAGCTAAAAACTGAAAGTGACTATAACAAATAAATTGTGCATGTTATAACCTGAAAAAGACCCCAGGGCAGTTGCTGTTGTGTGTGGTGTGTGAGGCGTTGGTTCACAAAGGGGGAGGTCATGGGTTCGACCCCCATGCCTCCCCTTTTTTAAAAAACTTTTTTTCAATTTTTTTTAAAAACTTAAAGTACAGACAAAAATAAGCAATTTTAAAAATAACAACTTTTTATGAAACTTGAAAATAAGCTGGGAAAAGACACATTAAAAGTTAGCAGACCGCTTATTAAGACTAAGGCTAAAAAGGACTTAACTAATTGGCTTTTTAATGACTAATAAGCAAATGCAAGGGTAAATAAGCAATGACAGAAACTCAACTATATCTAAAAAGCAAACAGGAACAGAAATAAGCAAACTAGTAAACCATAAAAGCACTAAAAAGCTTATAAGCACTTAGGGGCAAAAATAAGAACAAACAACCAAGGGGCATTTATGGACTTAAAAATAAGCACCTAGAATGAGACTTTAAGGCCTAAGGGCTTATACAAGCTTAAAGCCTATACACCTAGCTACAATAATCTACAAAGAAATTAGGGTTTGAAAATAAGCTAAGGCATAAAAAATCCAATCAAAAACCCCTACTTCGAGCTGCGAACCAGTAGACCTTATGGGTCAAAATGGGTTAAAAATAGAATTTGACCTTTAAAACTTAAAAGACCACCAAAAGCAGATTTGAAACTTAAATTGCACTCTATTTTAATCCTAAAAACACTAAGAATAAGCATTTAACAAAAAAAATAGAAAGGATTAAACCTATCATCCTAACTGTCACTACAGATTGCATTTTAAGAAATTGAAAACTTTGTTTTGACTTAAAACTTAACTAGGGACAATCTAAACTAGTTCTAAGGCTGATTTTAAACTAAACAAAGTGAGATTAAGTAGCAAAGTGTGCCACCAGTACCAGATTATGAATGGTACTGGTGCTTTCCAAACACCCCTATATTAAGCAGTTTTAACCAAAAAGTATGAAGAACACAAATCTAAGCCATAACTTCTCAAATCCAGATACTTAACATCTTTTATCAAGCCTAATGATCAAATTAAATCCACTATTCAAGCATAAACATATCAAATACAAATTATTCAAATTTTGAGGAAATATGAAACAAATTTTAGCACAACTAAACAAACTTGCATTCATTCATTATAAACCAAAAACAGATAAGCAGAACAAGCTAACAAGCAAAATTCAGCATCTAAAAACAGAAATAAATACTAGCATAAGCAGCAATAAGCAAATGTAATCAGTGACAAGAAATTTGTAAAGGAAAACTTACAATTGATCATTAGCACTTGTTGAAGTCCTAACCATACTAAAACACTTTTTTAAAAAAAAAAAAACCAAAACCCACCTATGTCCAGCTATACTCTAAATTAACATCCAATCAAAACCATACCAAGCTTAAATAAGCTTTTATACCCAAATTCCAAAACCAGAATCCAAATCTTCAACTTCAAAATGAGAACAATAAATGTCTAATCAAAAGCTCAAACAAGCTTAAGCACAACTTAATGAAGCAGCAAAGAACACAATTGAATGAATAAACCGTAAGTGGATATTAATGAGAAAAATGGAAATGGACAATATTTTTTTGGGTTTTTATTAATTAGTGAAAACGAAATTTTAAACAAAAAATAAAGAATAATTAACAAGTAATTAAAATGCTGGAAGTAAATACCATGAAAGGTGGTAACCATTTTTTTAATACATAAATTGGAGACACTTTCTAAGCTAGCTATCTATCCCTATTTATAGTGGAAATGAGGAGAGCTGAGGAGCCTTGGTGTGTTTTCTTTGTGAGAGAACTGAGGAGTGTAGCCCAAGGAATAAATCCCAGCCTTTCAATCTATGATCCCATCTTGAAAATTGAATCTTAGCCGTTGGATTGTTGATGTGGGAGTGCGGATCGCCAAGCTGGCATTGTAGAGTGTTTCAATGTCCTTTTGCGTGACTTAAAGAGGACGTGTAAAGCTGATTTGTGACTTCAAACCGCCATGGTTAAGCATATTTGACCCTAGTTTACCCTGGGTTAGAGACAATGAACAGTACACCTTCTTGGCGCCATTTTTTTTCCTTTTTAACCGTTTGACATATCATGACCCGGCTTATTAAATTTTTGACTTTGGGCTAATGAGTATGGGATTGGGCCACTGGTTTTATTTTTGGGCTGTGGTTAAGGATAAAGGTATAGGATTTATTGTTTTGGGCTTTGTTAAGAGACTAATGACCGTTAGTCTTTTAATAAAAAGGACTAACGACGTTATATGTTTAAAGACACATTATGAAATTGATTTATCATTTAAAGGGTAATTTAGGTATTTCAAGGGTTTTGTCCTTTTGTGGGTTGACCATGGTTTGACTTTTGTTGACCAAGGTTGACCATTTTGCTCATAAAACCCCGGCTCTTGTGCACTCTTTCTCTCTCGTGCCTAGTTTTGTCTTGTATTTGCCTTGATTTTATCCATTTCTTTAATATCCGTACCTGCACATACACAAACACAAAAAAACATATATTTGCCATTTTTATTATGTTTTTGGTCTTTTGGGTTCATTTTTCAAGGTAAAAGATATGTATAAAATAGCTAATACATAATGCCCCGATTTTAACTCCCCAAAATAGATCCAGTCGCGGCCCTAATGGTTTATGTAGTAATTGCCAAAATCGTTATGTGAAACTTACAGTAACGATCATATATGATTGAAACTGGCACACCGTGCCCTGCCACGATCTTGTTGATGTACAACCTTGAAAATATTTCCATCTTGTATTCTTCACGGTTGGCTAAGGAATGCGCAGGTTTGGTCAGTCGATCGACAATGACCTAATTTGAGTCGTGTCCGATATTGGTTCTCGGTAATTAGGTTACGAAGTCCATAGTGATATTCTCCTATTTCCTCACGGGAATCTCTAGCCGTTAAGGTAATCATGAGGGTTTCTGATGTTCTGCTTTGACTTTAGAGCAAGTCAAAAAGTTACTAATGTACATAGAAATATCCTTCTTCATTTCGGGCCACCAATATAAGTATCGTAGATCATAATACATCTTGTCTGCTCTAGGATGTACGGAATACTTTGTAGTGTGGGCTTTATTCATGATTAAAGTTCTCAAATTGCCATAAGCCGGCACTCGAATTCGTTCAACAAAATACAATCCGTTGTCTTCTTTCCTTTCAAGATGCTTCTTAAATCCTCGCAACCTTTCGGCCAGAGTAATGATGACCTTGGAAGCTTTGCTCTGAGCTTCCAGTATCCTAGCCTTAATGCTGGAGTGAATCGTCGTGCTCATAGCTCGAGCTCGTCTTGGTTTCATCCATTCCTTCCTACTTAATGCATCAGCTACTACGTTTGCTTTACCTGGATGGTAGCGAATCTCTCAGTCATAATCGCTGAAAAGTTCTATCTATCGTCTCAGAAGCATATTTAATTCTTTTTGATCGAAAATATGCTGAAGGCTTATGATTAGTGTAGATAACACTCTTTGTTCCGTACAAGTAGTGTCTCCACATTTTGAGTGCAAATACCACTGCGCCTAACTCCAAATCATGAGTGGTGTAGTTCTTCTCATGGATTTTGAGCTGTCTAGATGCGTATGCAATTACCTTGTTCCTCTGCATTAGAACATAACCAAAACCTTGATTTGAGGCGTCACAGTAAACTACAAAATCATCATTGCCCTCAGGAAGTGCCAAAATAGGAGCATCAAAAAAAATGTTCTTTAATGTCTGAAAGGCGTTCTCCTGTTCATCACCCCACTTGAACTTTTGGTTTTTCTGAGTCAACAGAGTGAGAGGCTTTGCAATCTTCAAGAAATTTGCAATAAATCGCCTATAATATCAAGCCAATCCTAAGAATGAACGGATTTCAGTTGGGGTCTTCGGGGGCTTCCAATTTTTCACTGCTTCAAATTTGCTAGGATCCACATGTATACCTTTACTCTTCACAACATGGCCGAGAAAATGAACCGCTTGTAGCCAGAATTCGCACTTCGAAAATTTCCCGAACAATTTCTCTTTTTCAAGCAACCCCAATATCAATTTTAGGTGAACTTCATGCTCCTCCTTAGACTTTGAATATATTAAGATGTCGTCAATAAAGACGATGACAAACTTGTCAAGATACGGCATACATACGCGGTTCATAAGGTCCATGAACACCGCGGGAGCATTAGTCAGACCGAAGGGCATGACCGTAAATTCAAAATGTCCGTACCTCGTTCTGA
>BQNB010021929.1:0-48694 GCA_026074375.1 Tanacetum coccineum | reverse complement strand
TTAATTTATTAAATGCACATATTTATTATACCTATCATAAAATGCACAAGATTTGTTTGTGATATTTATTGTCTATCTCTTTAAAGTTTAAGCAAAGATATTCGAAAACAAAATATTATTTTTACAACGTGCGTTCATACGTGGGTTTTTAACTAATAATTTCGGTAAAGCATAAAACAGAGATGATAGTTAGAAGTTCAAATTTGCAAAAAGTATGTTTGACTTGCGATCTAAAGATCATTTCCGTTGAACCTTTTGCATTTATCTTTGTAACATGAGCTATAAGACTGTCGAATATGTCGACTTGTGTTTTGGCAAGTTTAACACACATGTGCACCCGAAACAAATAAGCAAGTAGTTCACAAAAGGTTTGCGAAATATGACATCTTTACGATTTATATCTCAATTCATATATTTAAACTTACAATCACTTAATTGAGGAATACCTTACGCTCAAACAAATATCGCCTAACTACTAGAAACATGGTATATTTGCTAGGGAGTAAAAGACTCTATTAGTTGGGATATTTGGATCAACACCATTATTTTACTTTCTTTGTAATTCTAGCTCCCTTGCTATTTTTTCTTTTAATAACGTTGCCGTTCATAAAAAAAAACTAGACACATACTATGAGATAATGGATTTTAAAACTAATTTCCATATGTTGTCCTTGTGTTATCTTATGGTATTTAATAAAACATAAAAAACTAACAATTGTCAAACTCAAAAGAAAACACTAAGTTAAGCATCCCACCTCGAGTGTGAAACAAAATAACTAGATAAAGATGCTCTTTATTTAAATTCGCTTATAACTTTTTAAGTTAATAAACCAGAATTTATGGTACTATGTTTTTTTCGATCAGCCCCCCTCAACAAGTTTGCTCAATTATATAATAAAGTTGTTGCAATACCGAGTTAACTCACAGTCCCATGCTTTGTTGAATGTGTTTTAATAGGCTTGATAAAAAGAACTAGCTATATGTTTCTATCCAACTCAACAACTCGTCATCTTTAGTAGAGTAAAGTAAGGTGATGACGGTAATAATGTATCGTAGCCGGCAAATTCGTAACCAGATCGTTCGGTTTTGAGTCAAACAGGAACCATTTTCGGTCAACTACAAAACGAAGCCGAAACCGTTTGGCCAAACCTGAAACCGGTTGAACCTGTTGTTACCAGGGTTGAGCCGAAACCGATTTTGCCGGTTCTGGAACCGGTTCGGGTTCCGTTAACCACTAACACCGTTTTTGAAAGCGGGTTTTTTTTTTTTTTTTTTTTTTTTGTTTTCATTCATACTACTCTTTGTTTTTGTGTTGTGTTATAAACCGCATAAAACTTATTACCTTCAACTTTGATTGAGTACTAAAACGCATAATTATTACATAAAACGAAACAACATAAAGGAAATACATAAAGTAAATACAAACAAAAGATTAGGCAAATACACACAAGACTGAGTGTAAGTGTAACCAATGTGACATAGACCCTCCCTCTCCGGTTTGGTCATCTTCGGCTCCGCTGCTCCTTCCATATAAATCACGAGAAGGACGTCGTTCTCCTGAAGACAAAGAGCCATCGCTTACAATCATCTAAAACAGCAATTTCTTGATCGTAAGTTGGAGTGCTTCATTTTGGTTGCACCTCGTCATTAAAAGAACACCCTTCTTCAACGTCTAAGGGTAGTTCAAGAGGAGTAGCTGTTTTGTTACGCTCATGGAGCGTCTAAGTGATCCTTCAAGCACATGCACATCTCTAAAACTCCGTGTTAGTCTCTTGTTCTCGGATTGTCAACAAAAATAGCCAACACTACCACTTGTTGAAAATCGTGATTCCGATGCTACCGAAGAGCTTTGGGACACTTTAATAATATCCATCACCATAGCGGGGATAGAACAGGAAACGATTTCCTTTGTTTCCAAAACCCCAAAACATCATAAGATGCAAAGTCCCTTGGCTGAAGTCCTGAGACAAAATCTGTTTGTGAGAATATGCTCATACTCGGAGGACATGTAGTCACCCCCTTGACATCATTTTTTTATGTTCATGTGTTAAACCTGAGTAGTAGCAAAACGAGCATAAAACACACGATCTCACCTCCTTAATATATAAATCAATATTCCTTGATGAACGAACACACTCTCCACTTGTTTTAATTGAGTCTGGGTTAGTACCATATTGTGAATAATAGCATATTTTACAAACCTTGAAAGATTCGAGAAACCAATCCAATGACCTAGTTGCAAAAACCCATCATCTTCAAACTCCAAGTCCCTACTTATTTATGCTCAACTAAGAATAGTCTACTCCCGGATACATTAAAACAGGGATATAAAGGCGGCTCAAGCAGCAAGAAATTATCGGTTTAGGATACGTTATTCAAATTACTGCGTTAAGTTTATTTCTTCATTGATTGAACTACAGACAAACACCCTCACCTCAAGTCTAAATCAGATAATTTTGCAACTTATTAAAAAACTCTGTTGAAGTACCAATGATGTACCAATGGAGATGTTGGGTAGTAAACCCCCGACAAAATAACCGTAGCATTTTGAAACACTTCAAGTAATGGGTTTAACGATTCAATAAGAACCCAATATTCATCCGGAAATTTTTTAAACCTTCTACCATTCTTATTGACCAAAATGTCATGAAAATACGCCAACGTCATTTTCTGTTTCAAACCACTTTCGAACATTTCAAAAGTGGAGTTCCATCGTGTATCAACGTCCCAATTTGGTGAATAACAAGGTTTTTCTGCATTCTTACAGACTTTAATATAGCGTTTTCGGATTTTATCACCAGATTTGAAAACATCTTTTAACATTTGTTTGAAAGACTCTTTCATTTGATTAATTATGGGGACCTTTAAACCAGCTTGCACAACCAAGTTAATGATGTGTGCAACACAACGACTGTGATAAAACCTACCCCCCATTGGTGGGTCGTATTTTAATTTTAGTTTATCCATGGCGCTTGTGTTATTGCTAGCATTGTCCAAAGTAATTGACATAATTTTTTCTTTCAAACCATACATGACAAAGACTTTTTCCAACATATACTTCAAGTTTGTACCCGAGTGAGCAGACGAAAACTCTTCGAACGAAATGACCCGCTTCATCATTTGCCAAGTACTAGGTTCAATCCAATGTGCGGTAACACACATGTAAGAACCGGGCAAATTATGAGGAGCGGACCATATGTCCGTTGTTAGGTTGACCTTATTATTTAAGTTAGCAAAACCATCAATTGTTGCTTGTTTAGCCGCTACCCATAATTTCATTGCATCACGTTTGAGAGTAGAACGACTTACATGAGTGTATCTTGGTTGCATAGTGTTCTGGAACACCCTCGTTGTCTGCTCGTGGTCAAAGTGGTTGAATGGTAACCCCCGTTGAATCACCAACCCCGCGAATTGTTCACGAAGATAATCCGGATTGAACATGAAAATTTGCCCATCTCTTCCCATCGACGTTTGCCCCGCTTCCGGATTCTGATTCTGCTGCGCCTTTAATACTTCACAATGCGGATGACTTATATGATGCTTCAACGTCGTGTTGGAACCCACCGACAAGAAATTAAAGCAATGCTTGCATTGAGCTTTTTTCTGACCGTTGGTCATAATGCACATGTTGAAGTCTTTCCAAATTTCATTGTTTCGAGTGGTTTGTATGATTTCACGAATTCCCAGTGCACTTGTTGAACCAACACCGGTAGTAGCTGAGTCTGAGGCGGATTGACTTGCCATTGAGGTGGATAGGTTTTTTTTTTGCTTAAGAAGGATTGTATGTAATGTAAGTTGTGATTTAAGTTGTAATACAACACCCTTATTTATAGGATAAGAAAATCAGTTATCCTATCCAGTTATCCACAAGAAAATCTAAATAGATAAGAAAATCTGATAAAGTAAATTCCCGGGACCCATTTTTATCCAAAAAAATCCGGGTCGGGTCCAAACCGGTTCCAAAAACCGGTGGTCAAACCGGTGGCGGCCGAAAAAAGCCAAACCGGTTCCAAACCCCCGGTTTGGCCAAAAACCGGAACCGGTTTGGTCAAAACCGGGTTTGACCGGTTCGGTTTTCGGGTTGGAACCGGTTTCCGGTTTGGACCGGTTACCGTGACCCTTTTCCCCCCCCCCCTTCTCCCCCCCCCCCCCCCCCCCCCCCCCCTCGCCCCCCCCCCCCCCCCCCCCCCCCCCCCCCCCCCCCCCCCCCCGTTTGGGAAGCCGGTTTTTTGTGATCACACCCTTGTGCCACAAAACATTACTCTAAAGATAATATTTGAGCTGGGCTTTAATGGTCCAGACAACTATTAAACCAATATCACAAAAACCCATTTCAGTTGAAAAGTGTTTAAAAGATTAAAATCAATTACAAGTTCAATCTGATCTACCATATCAGTGAACAGAGTGTTATGTTTCTTAATCTAGAGATTTTTTTAATCAAACAAAACCTATTAAGTCCTCATTATATCGTTATTCATTTAGTTTGTATTTTGTTTCTAATATGATGATTTTTTTTATCTAATTATTAGTGTAAAAGTTATTGAGTATACTTTGTTTGTTACTAATTACTTGCAGGTTAAATGGATAATAGAAGGTTTAACGTTAGACAGGATATAAGAAGAAGACAACAACAGCAGAAACTTAACGAGGTCATATGTTTCTGCTAATCAAGTTTATGTTTATATATATTTTTGTCAATCAACTTTAATCTCGTTTTATGTGGTTTTTGGGGTTGGCTTATGTTTTGCTTATGGGTATCAACTGAATAGCTGCTTTATGGGGGTCTTTGTCTTAGCTTATGTGTGGGCTCTAATGAGTTATGAGCTCTACATGATATTCTGGAAAAGCTAATAATATAGGCTTTATTTTTCCGACACTTATTGAGCTTTTTGAAAAGATAATAAGCTGCAATTTTGGGAACTTATGAGTCTTATGATTTCTATGTTCTTAAGCTCAAGTTGGTAAAGCTCTAAAGCCCAAGAATTTGAGGCATTAATTAGCTTTTCACATGTTCATAAGCCTATAAGCGGATAAATCGCTTAAAATCAAGATCCTTATTGTGGGTTTTAGGTATTATTTGATGAACTACAAAAAGTAACTTTAGTTTACTTTCGAATAAGCTATGTCCCAAACAGCTTATGAGCTTAAATTATGGAGTTCTATGCGGAAAGAAAAAAAAATCTTAAACACCTTCTATATTAATTCATTTATGTTTAATAATGTTTATGACTTTATCTTTGTTGAATGTATATATGTGATGATTTAGAAATGTAGATTATTATGTGTATTGAAGTGGTATTTCGTTGAGTTGTGTAGGAAGATGAGGCATCTATACTTAACGAATTTGCGGATGAATTGCGGCTACCCATAAATCAAAGACCGACGGAAAATGTGGACCTTGATCACAGTGGCGGAGCTTGGATAGTTTTTCTAGGAGGGCCGAAGGGTAATTAATAAAACTTAGGAGGGCTAAAACATAATTGATTAAGAAAATTTAAGGTATCTAACATAAATTATACATTAGAGCAAGGCGATATAGTGTAAATATGGCAAACCCTAGGGGGGCCAAGACCCTTCCTAGTCTACATAAAGCTCCGCCCTTGCTTGATCATGTGGAACATGCGTCACTAGATACGCAGTTGCCATCGTCGAATGTTGGGTTTCGGCTTCTTCAAAAGATGGGGTGGAAAGGGAAAGGTCATGGGAAGAATGAGCAAGGTATGCTAATAGTTTTATTTTCGAAAAGCTGTAATCTTTGTGTTTTGTTGCATATGTAGTTTAATACTTAGATATGGTACTGTGAATGCCGGTGCAGGCTAATGAACCCGTTTGTTATGCTACATTAGTCTCTTCACTTTTGTATTTCATGCCCCTTTGTACTCGTTGTCATCTAATTTGGGTTAAAGTTTGATTTTATATGTAGGTGAGTGCTCATAATGGTAGTTACTAGTGTATGTGGTTCTTAAGGTAGGCTGATTGTATAGGGGTATGAGTGCTGTAATGGCTATAGTAATTGGTTACCTTTTAATCCAATTATTGCATGTTTTTCTTAAAAGTGATGTTGATGATGATGGTTGAATTTGATTGACTGTTTGTCCTTAATTTGATTTGCCATAGTCGGTTGCATGCCCTTTGTTGGATTGTGTTGTGGTGCTCAAGTTGAGGCACAAACTGTTACCATTTTCTTTGTATATTGGCTCTCGAGTCGGTTGGTTAGAATTTAAGTTCATGGATTAGGTGCCGCTTTTTGTCTAATGAGGTACCTTAATCAGGTATGCTGTGACTTTGACCTTCTTTAGGATATGTGGAAACATAGCATTGGTGTGTAAGTTCTTTGTTTCGTCTTTAAAAGTTAGGGTTTTGTGTGATGAATAGATGAAATAACGACATGTCTCTAGTTAATTAGCTTTTACACGGAAGTTGAGTATGCAGCTCTTCTGAACAAAATTAGTTGGTCTAATTATATTAATTGTTTCACCGACTTTGTAAGAGTCATATTACTGAAGTTTAAGGTTGTAGCTATTGTTTCTAGACCAACAAAATTGAAGATACTTGGTCAAACCTGCTGCCTTTCATCTATTTAGATAATTCATAATTTTATAGAAACTACAAAGTCGTAGCCTCATTGCAATGTCGTATAATATAGTTAAACTTTGATGGCTTGTATGTTTTCTCAAGCATTTGCGTAAAATATGTTAAGCCTAGAAGCTCATTGGCTGAGTAGCTCCGGTTAATCCTTTTTACAACAATGTTTTAGTTCCCATCTGGCCTTCACTTTTTTGACTGAAATGTTGATTTCATATCAATCTTTTAATTAAAGAATCACACGTTAAGTATCTGAGCCAATTCACTTTTATTTGTATATATCAATTTCTATCTGATTGTCACTCGAAAAAAATAAGTTCAACTACTAATGTTTCCTATTGATCTTCGTTCAGGGATAAACCGAGGCCTTAAAATTTTCTGGAATAAGAGATGCAAAGTTAGGGCTCGAGAAACAAGAGGAAGACGATTTATTTACTGCAGAAGAAAATATCCAAAGAAAGAAGTATATACTAGTTTCTTTTCGCTTTATATTTAAGTATTTATAAATTGGTATATACAAATAAGGCGAAAGAAGTGTTTGTGTTCAACCGAAACCAACGCGAGTTGTATAAAACCTTAACCAATTTTTTACTCATTACCCAACCCGCCCATTTTGACACCTCCATTTGTTGCTAAGCAACATATTGATCAAACAGAGTAGGTGTTGATTCTTACAGCTGCGAAAATGAGCACAAGATACGAGGGCCGTGTTTTCCAAGGATGGAATGAAGGGAAGATATATTTTCCAACCAACTTACAAATACTTGACTAATTCAGATAGATACACTGGAGATAACTTACACCATAAGGAGAAAGAAGAATGCCAGCATGGTAAATATTTGAAGAAAGTGATATTTACAGTTTATATAACATAAAATGCTTGTGGTGAGAAGCAACTCTTATTAACATCACTAAAATTTTCATTTTCAGGTGGGGTCGTATCATTGTGGTATGGGATGAGGTCTTCATCAGTTATATATGCTACCGTGGTGAATCTAGGTTTTCAGATCATAGGACCCGATACAGCCTTGTTTTGGCTGTGGTTGGAATTAGTCCTTAGATTAAAAACGTTTTAGAAGAACCATGGGCTGCTCTAGCTCTAGGATTGAAGTTGAGGAGCTCTTGCCATACGCCAATGGTTACACCGAACTTTGCTTTTTCTAGCTAACCAACCCCACATGATTGTAAGCTCTCAATCTCGTTTATATTCAAATTCACCAAAAACACAGCCAAACGGCTTTGGGTAAAAACTGGTATTTTTCTGATATGGGTTGAATATGGGTCGTCATTGTCCAAATAATTTCTATACATAATTAGCGCATTTAAAATGATTAGAAAAACTATATTATTTCAGTCCGAATTTTAATAAAATGATTTTGGTGATGGTCCAATGGCTTGGACCCGTGAACAGGAAAAGGTGCACTGCAACCATGGCCAAGGGATCTTATTCGTGTCTAACCATGGGTTCGTTGTGCTGAAAAAAGGCGTATGTATATGCACAACTACAAGTGAGTGAAGGCTAGGGCCCACCGACACGACAACGGGAACTTTAGAAATTGGTCACACATGTTGGTTTATTCCCCTTAATGACGTGTGCAAGTACATTTTCACAGATATCAGGTTAGTAACTTTCTTATGTCAATCGAGATAGGGAATACTTCTTTTATGCATGTAAGTGAAAAGAGATTCGCACATGAACGACCCACACACAGTGTTACACAGTAGGCACTAATTAGCCAATAAATAACTATAGGATTTTCTCCATGAAGTGCTCAGAAAGAAGTCGTGTCCGCGAAAAGCGGTTATGTCTGACGTGAATACTAGCATAGATGGTGGAACCCTTGGGTTATTTTAAGTGTTTGGACATGGATTTGCAAGTTAATAAATACTTAGAGCTGACCTTTTTTTACCCATTTATAAAGATGTTAAAATTTTTGTAAAAAAGTGCATCGAGTGGTTTAATATGTTTAAATAGTTTAAATGCATTTATCTGGTAAAAAATTTCAAACTTATATCATGGGCTCCATACCTTATACTCGCTGTAATACATATTAGTTTAGTTAAGTGCATAAATTCTATTTTATCTAGCTAAGACATCATGTCGGTTGCAAGTAACATTTCATGGAGCTTAATTAAGGATGCGGTTGGAGTTTGAGTCGAAGTACTTGGTGGCTGATTTTCGTTCTAATCCTGACATTGACGAAGAGCTTCTGATGTGGACATAACCAATACTTGCACATATAAGATCTTTGGAAGATCTTCGTCAGTTACTAAGTCTGTCCAAATGGCTCATCAAAGTTTCCTGCTGGGAAGTACAACCATATTCCTGCCGTAGGAAGTACAACCATGTTAGCTACAAATGTGACAACTTTAAGCACACACTTGACCCCCACCGCCGCCCGCCCAACATCCCGCAGCGGAGCGCGGACAAACAAACTTGTTTAAGTAATGAAAATTTCTAACTTATTTCTCTCATTTAATTTTATAAATTAAAATCATTAAATAAAACTTTCACATGTATTTCTATTAAAATTACTTAGGGTCCGTTTAGTTTATTAGGATTTGAATTTGGATATAAATTTAGATTAGGATTTGGATTTGGATTTGAGATAAGTGAAAGAAAATATATATTGTTATTAATATCGAATAATTGTCTCTTGATAGGTTAATTTGTAGGAAAATATTTAGTTTATATAGACTGATTCTATAACTAAGTTAAACTGATATCGATGATTTAACACTGATCGATCATTTTAATATGGATACATATTGGCTTATTTTCAGTCATTACATACTTGTAACTTGTAGTCATTCTTCTATCTATACTATTATATAAAGCATTTAAGTTGTGGGGTCCATTAAAAATTAAGATAAGGAGGTGCAATCTTAACCATCCATCTCATTTTAAATGATTAAATCATAGAGTGACATGTGTCACCTCTTAATTAAAAATTACACTTATTTTTAAATTGAAATATCTTTTTATCTATTAATTTTTTTATGATATAATTTCACCATATTTTTTAAAATTTTGTTCTCTATAATTCAAAATCCATTTTGATATATTTTTATAAATTTTTTGATTTTAAGATTTTTAGTGGGTTTATTTTATTTTTATTTAAATTTTTTACAACTTTAACCTTAATTCATTTGAAGAGAGTGTTTAATTGGTAAGAGACTGAGAGTCTTTTAAATGCGAGTATAGTGATGTTAATATGGTGTTGCGAAAAAACTACGGGAAACCCAAACAAACACATACAATGGACACGTATACATTCGAAGTGTTGTGAAACGAATTCACTTAGCGGGTAGAGAATTCCGAGGAGAGTTAGGTCAAAAAAAATTATCACCGCTGCTATGCGCGGGTATTCAACTAGTATATCTTAACGAACATATAACTGCTCACCTCTGGGACTCGTTGGTGCCGTTGAAACATCCCAACATTTATTTGTCGGATGGCCTATGGTAATGCTGCTCACCGGCCTCTGGAATGATCACGGGCTGGTGGGGTCTTTCCGACCATCCAAAAGACCTTTCCTAGTCTCATTACACGGAGTGATACTGTTAACCTTGACAACACAATCAAGACTTGGTTAGACCTGGTGATTCAAACTACAATGCGGGTTATATGGAATTTTAGAAAGCGTGTTTACTTCCACTTAAAACCTCTGATAAATGACACTCTTATGAAAGAGAGAAATATTTTATCTCACTTTTGGATTATTTATCGAAACAAACGTGTTAAACCAAATTGGAATGATTGGGTCATAAACCTCATATACTCCTCTAACTCTTGTTCAATCTCTTTGTAACTTTTAGGGTGTGCTTTGTTTAACATGGAGGAATGGTATTGACAAAAGGTAAAGATAACTAAAGAATATAATAAGAATTCCTTGATATTGTAATTTTAATTGATGTTGCGTGGCTAATGCTACATACATATTATTGTTGTTTGTAATTATAAATACATCTGTATGCAAAAATCATTGCTAATGATATTAAAAAAGTAGATTTTTTTTTAAACTATAACAAAATGTGTATGTTAGCTATTAAAAATTTAATGCGTATGTATCTACAATTAACTAATACCAAATACATTTTGTCAACAAATTTTTTTGTGTATATTGATGTTTATATAATACATAAATGATTAGAATAAAAATTAAAGAATGAATATTTGAAAGAGATAACAGTAAGACGTGAGGTAATGGATTCATGAGATAAAAGAGTAAAAATAGGTAACTTCAGTATCTTTTTTTATAACCTTCAATTTGTCAAAAAATAAAGTATTAACTACTTTGAGGTAATAAAGGATTGCATCATAAGAAACCAACCTCCATATCTCATTATCATTACCTTTTCTCACTTTATAAAACCTCTAACCAAACACCCTTAATCTAGCCCCTCGATAAATCGCCTTTCAAAACATGTAATAATCACTAGTAGAATATTATATTGATATAAGGGTCTAAAACATGTTTTATTAGTTATGTAAATATTCACATACCAAGTAGTACCCACTTATGTTTCGGACCCGCGATACTTACGTATTGTTAGGCCAAAGGCCTTCGGGTTGGACCGTATATAAGAATAATAAAGTATATTTTACAAGTAAAACAAAACGAATCATTATTCAAGGTAGCTAATTGAACGAACAAGTCCCTCTTCATTGTTTCTTACAATACGTCGAACTCGTACCCAATAATTAAATTGACAAAGTTTCAGTCATAAACAATATATTTAGAAGTTCTTGATTATGACATATTATTAGCTTGTAGCAACAAAACACATATTTCTTATTAAAGAATTTAACGCCCTTAAATCTTCATGGTTTGGGACCTAATTCTCTATTGTAAATATTAGAGTTGGTAACGGCTATGTCTAACAAGTTTCATGGCATGATCAATGGTTAGGTGATTCTTGTCTTCGGTTAAGCTATCCTCGTTATTTGCTCTCGAAATAATAATGTTTGTTCGGTGGCCGCTAAGGATGTGCGCTCCTTTTGTTCGTTCTCCGTCGTACGTAAGATGGGGGAAGAATCAAATAATTTTTTATGCACAGCTTTCCGGATTTTTGATCTTCCGATACAGTGGATGCTTTCTAACGTGGGGATCGTCGGTTATGGGACCTTAATGGTGAACGGTGTTTTCGTGTAAAGATGTTTGTAGGTTGCTTGTCGATATGCTCTTGCTAAAAATCTGATGTTCCGTCTAGGATGGGTCAAGCAGATCCCATCAAGGTTAATGTTAGTGGAGTGGAGATCTCTATGGATCGTCTTCCTACTCGGGTTAATTTGCATCGGCGTGGAGTTCAGGTTTCCCCTATTTCTTGTCCTATTTGTTGTGAGGCCCTCGAGAATCTCGATCATTTGCTGTTTTGTTGCGACTTGGCAAAAGATATTGCTCGGTCTATTTGTAATTGGTGGGGCTTGGTTTGGAACCCTGTTGATTCGTATCGATCTTGGTTATCTTGTTTATTTGGTTCAGCTTCATCATTCAAAACAAGTGCTGGCAGGAGTGTTTTACACTTCCGGTGGAGTATCTGGTCATATAGAAACCATCTCCTCTTCTCTGATTCAAATCTTCGAAAAGATGGTATTTTTGAAGACATAGTTAGGCGTTCTTTTTCTTGGTATATTGCTAGGGGTAAAAACTCTATTAGTTGGGATAGTTGGATTCAACACCCTTTTTTAATTTCTTTGTAATTCTAGCTACTTGATAGTTTTCTTTTAATAAAGTTGCCGTTCAAAAAAAAAAACAAAACACATATTTCATTTCTTCAAGAGAACGACACTAATTAGTTTATCGATATTAAGATAAGACGATCCACCAACGACAACAGCTTCCTCGGCTTTCTTCTTCCACTCCAAAGCCTTGTTCTTCATCATCTTCCCTTTCACGCCATCCATCAATTCCCTCACTTGACTCTCCACTTCTTCCCTCATCACATCTGTATTGATTTCCATTCCAATTTCCCACTCTACACAACTATAACGACAATTGGTCTGTTGCTCAGCAAAAAACGGCCAACAGATCACTGGAACACCATAGCTAATGCTCTCAATAGTTGAGTTCCATCCACTGTGTGTCAAGAATCCTCCGATTGCGGGGTGCTTCAAAACCTTTATACATAAATTAATCAAATAACATTTTAGTAATATATATTTTTATTGTACGTTACGCTTGTCAATACTAAGAAGATTTTCTCAAATTAATCCTTAAACTGATCATCTCTGTAAGAGAGTTCTAAAGATTAAAACCTTTGGAAAATATATACTACTCCAAAAGGAAGGTAAACTTTGAAGTTGCTATGTAGAAATATGTTTGGAGATGTGTTTTCTCCTACTATATTAAATATAGCAGACAATTAGTTGTATGACAGTGATGTATAGTTATTATCTTGTTAATGCATCCAAATTATTGGTAATAAATGAAAGCAAGTTGATTTTCTAAAAAATAATTATATGAATACCTGTTCTTGAGGGCACCAACTAGTCACCATGCCCCTCCCTTTGGTCTCATCAATGAACTCTTGCGCCATCATGGCCTCATCACCACCGACAATATCTGGTCTAGTTATCCACAAGAAATCCTTCTGGCTATTAGCTAGTCCCCATCCAAACTCGGTTAGTTGTTCCTTTGTCATGACTGTAATACTCCCAAAGTTTACGAAAGGAACTGAGCCAATGTCTTTTGTGTCAAGCCAATGGATGCAACTCACATCTTCCTTCCAAAGATTGGACCCAATGTCTTTGAGTTGGTTGTTGGACACATGTTGCTGCATTAAATGTAGTGGCCCAACGGTGAAAATTCGTGGGTTAATGGCAATTAATAGGTTAACGCTATCTTCTTCCAAGGCATCATATGTGTTGAGCACAATTGCTGAGCCTCTTGGCATTGTCTCTGACTCAGTCATGAGATAGTTGAGCATGGTGTCGTTTATGTCTGTGGTTCGAATGAAGCTTGGAAAATCCCTTAACCGGATGTTTTTCATTCCCGGAATCCATTCTAAGATTGTTTCTAAATAACCATTTGTTACGTAACTCATATCTGTAGCAATAGTTAATTATTAGTACTCGTAGTAAGTAATTACACAAAGATAAATGGTTTAAATCATAACTTGAAGACACAATACAGCACGTGAAATGTATTTTTATGAAGGCCAATCCTAACCAAATCCCAAATTTTGTTTCATTGTACGTGTATCCACAACGTACGTTGGACGTAGACTTTTATAATTTAAGTACAGCCGTTCATAGATTTTAGACCGTCTAATATGTAAAATGTAGATATCGTAATAACGATCGATTACATCTTGAAATTCTAGAAAGGGCCTTGAATGATTCAAAGTCACTGAGAGTTATCAATTGTTAGAAGATGTCAGATTTTATGACATGTATGATGTTAAATTCACATGTATATTATTTTTGATGGACCACAATACATGTATTTTCCTTTTCAATTTAATTAGAAATTATAATTAGATTTTTATCGAACTAAAATGTTTAGACTTTAGTTTGTATAAGTCGGGCTTTTCATATTTATTGATAAGCTTAGCCCACGTGTGTTTTGGGTTCTAGAATAATCTTAAAAAATTATAAATTGTAATAATGAGATAATAATAATAAAGCAAATCACAATTCTAATAATGAGTTAATTATAAATTGTGATTTGCTTGAGTATCATTAACTAATTATTACAATTTATAATTCTTTGAGGATCGTTCTAGAACTCAAAACACAAATGAGTTAAGCCTATCAATAAATATGAAAAGCTAAAAAGCTTATACAAACTATAGTCTAACAAAATACACTAATAGCATATCAAAGTTAACGTATAGAATACGTCTTTTTTTTCTTTTTGTAAACGCCAATAGATTAATAAAAATAAGTAAGATTAATTGTGCATCATTCTTAGGTGCTTGCAGTGGTCGGTCGACGTTTTGCTGACTCGGTCGCCACCACTGCAAACCAAATGCTCGAGTCGGTCGCGAGGTGAGAATTGAGAGACATGGGTCGAGGTGCCGATCAATTCGACACACACACATATCAACGGCTATTTTCGGTATAAAAAAATTACTTTACAAAATTTAAACCCTTTTAACACTATAAATACCTATTTAGTTTATCAGTTTATACACAATTTTTATGCACTTTATACATTTTCACTCACTCTTCTATATTTTATACACTTTTAATCTCTACAAAAAATCTTAATGTCTTGTTCACTTCCACATATAATCGATGAAATCAAAGCTATAGTTCAGAAACAAATTGAAGAGGATAACATTCGGCAACAAGCGATTATCAACATAGCCGTGCAATTGAGAATGCAAGCATAGGTAAAGATGATATGAGGAAAGCATAGAAGGAATGCAATGACATTCCGCAAGAGAAACATGCTTTGATTGACACTTTTCTTAGAGAAGAATCTGATGAAGATTACGAGATACATAATGTTTTGTTTAGACACTAATAGCATATCAAAGTTAACGTATAGAATACGTCTTTTTTTTGTAAATGCCAATAGATTCATAACATAAGTAAGATCAATTATGCATCATTCTTAGGCTGTTCGTACTGATCGGTCGACTTTATGCTAACTCGGTCGCCACCACTGCAATCCAAATGCTCGAGTCGGTCGCGAGGTGAGAATTAGGAGAAATGGGTCGAGGTGCCGACCAATTCGACACACATATCAACAGCTTTTTTCTGCAAAAAATTACTTTTTAAAAGTTAAACCCTTTTAACACTATAAGTACCCATTTAGTTTATCATTTTATACATAATTTTTATACACTTTATACATTTTCAATCAATCTTCTATATTTTATACACTTTTAATCTCTACCAAAAATCTTAATGTCTTGTTCGCTTCCACATACCATCGATGAAATCAAGCTATAGTTCAGAAACAAATTCAGGAGGATAACGTTCGTCAACAAGCGATTATGAACATAAAATTTGAGAATGCAAGCATAGGTAAAGATAATTTGAGGAAAGCATATGAGGAATGCAATGATATTCCGCAAGAGAAACGTGCTTTGATTGACCTTTTTTTGAAAGAAGAATTTAATAAAGATTAAGAGATATATAATGCTTTGTTTAGAAAGGCAGCAAAAATACAACATCAAATCAATACTAAATTTGTTTAGATGCATGTAGGATACAAATAGGACTATTGTGTTTTGGTTTTCGTATTGTAATTTGTATTTTTATTTAAATGAATGAAAATTTAGTATGTTTGATTTCGTACGTGTACATCTATGCAACAAATACAAATATTCCTCTCAACGGATATTTTACCCCCTGTGAATACCCCTCACCTTCATTCTTTTTAAAGAAACGTCATTTCAAAAACTCTCCCCGTTATCATTTTAAAACTACCTCACTACTATTTCAAAAACTATGGCTACTAAACCTAATGATGCGAGACAAACTATCCTTATGAAACTACGAGAAATTTTTGATGTGGAGGCCGCACTGGAGGAGGAAATGATGAACTTGTTTCGTAGCTTTGCAAATAGAATTCGACTACGTAGGCCTGGAATAATCAGATTGGGTTTGCAGCCCAGATAATCCCCTTGTCGACCACGACCGAGAAATTCTGATAAGGCTCACGGGAGCAGACATGAGAAACGCCTATGATGTTTTCCCTTAAACCATCAGCCTATAATCTTAACATTACATTGAGAAA
The DNA here is from genome assembly GCA_026074375.1 of Tanacetum coccineum. Classification (NCBI taxonomy): domain Eukaryota; kingdom Viridiplantae; phylum Streptophyta; class Magnoliopsida; order Asterales; family Asteraceae; genus Tanacetum; species Tanacetum coccineum. Next base: position 32,414 of record BQNB010021929.1, on the reverse strand, counting down.
CTTGATTATGGTTTTCCACAATGATACTTAGTTTCTGAATGTTTAGGTTTTTATTTCGTACATTTACATTTTTATTTTATGTCGTAATTTATTTTTTGTAATTGTTTTTATTATTGATGAATTTTAATTATGTTGTTAAAAAAATTGAAAAAGAAAAAGAAGTAAAAAAAGAATGATGTATGTCGCCTACTATTTTTAAAAGGTCACATGTAAATTGCAAGAGAGAGAAATCTGATGTGACAGGAAAAGTCGCTAAGGTTCATGTGGGTAGCCTTAGTATGAACTAACATCTATTATTTGCTTTTTTATCGGTAAAAATAAAATAGAGTTAATTGCATAAATCGTCCCTGTGGTTTGTCGGGTTTAACGAAATTGTTCCCTAAAAACTATTTTTAACGGATCATCTTTCTGTGGTTCTGACCCATATCGGGTTTGGTCCCTTGACCACTAACTCTGTTACGTTGATCCTTAATTGCTGGTTTAAATGGTGGAAATGACATAAATACCCTTATAAGTGTTTCATAAATAGTCTCTGTGGTTTGCTGCGTTAAGTTTTTCTAAAATTTTTAATTTTTTTTGTTTTTTAATTTTTAATTATTGTTTTATTTCTTTTTTATTTTTAACTTTTTTATACGTTTATTTGCCGTATTTTTTTCATTTTGGTACGTTTTAGAACTTTTCGTATGTTTTCATATGTTTTTGTCGGTTTTATCCCTTTTTGAACGATTTTATACGTTTTTCGTCCGTTTTTTACTTTTTCGTACGTTTTTTACGATTTTCCGAATTTTTGAACTTATTTGTACGTTTTCATCCGTTTATTTCGTTTTTATACGTTTTTCGTTTGTTTTTGTACATTTGCGTATGTTTTTTTTACATTTTTCCAAGTTTTTGTACGTTTTGTCCGTTTTCATACGCTTTTTATCAGTTTTTAGACGTGCAAAAACTTAGAAAAACACTAAAAACGTCTATATAAAATCGGTTCAAGTATAAATAAAACGTTAAAAAAATGTATAAATAAAATCGGCTCAAGTAAAAATAAAACGTAAAAAAAACTTATAAAAAATGTACATACAAAAAGCGTTAAAAATGTATAAATAAAATCGGTTCAAGTATAATTTTTTTTAAAAGTATAAAAAAGCGCACGTACAAAAAAATGTTAAAAATGTATAAATAAAATCGGTTTAAATATATATAAAACGTTAAAAAACGGTTCAAGTATGAATAAACGTTTAAGTCGTATAAGAAAACATACGTACAAAAAATGTATAAATAGTATAAATAAAATATTAAAAAAACGTTAAAAACGTATAAAAAAGGCATAAAAACATATAAAATAACGTATAACAAAACGTTGAAAATAACATATAAATAAAAATAATAAAAAAAAAGTCAACGAATGGACTAAATCTGTAATATCTAACAAACCATAGGGACCATTTACGAAACACCTATGATGGTAGTTTGATCATTTCAGTCTTTCAAACAGTCAAACTAACGGATAAATCGGTCAAGGGACCAAACCTGATACGGGTTAGAACCACAGGGAGATGATAGGTTAAAAGTTGTTTTTATGGACCAATTTCGTTAAACTCGAAAAACCACAGGGACAATTTATGCAAATTAACTCAATAAAATATATAAGAAATAATATCCGGTACTAGCAGATGCAAAATATTTAGGTTTGCAAGAAAATGGAAAATGGTTAGGGCTGTAAACGAACCAGACGAACACGGACGAAGCCTTGTTCATGTGTGTTCATTTAATTTTAACCAGACAAATAAACGGACACGATCGCTTAAACGAACGAATTTTCTTGTTCATGTTCGTTTATTAAGAAAATAAGGTTGTTCAGGTTCGTTTATGTTCGTTCATTAAGCACTAAACGAACATAAACGAACGAAAATATATGAACATGGAGTAATAAATATAAAATTTATATGAATATACATATTATTTTGTTTTATAAGTGTTGTTTTGTTTAAGTAAACAAATTTTAAATGTATATAATAAAATAATTCGATATATTAATGGAAACAAATAAATGAACATTAACGAACGGATAATCGGACGTTTACGAACATAAATAAACGGACAAGACTTTTGTTCATGTTTGTTCATTTAACAAAACGAACGTAAGATTTTGTTCATGTTTGTTTATTTAATAAATAAACGAATATAAACGTACTTTTTACCGAGCGGTTCATGAAATGTTCACTGAATGTTCAGTTCGTTTATAGCCCTAAAAATGGTTTATTCGTAGATATAGTCAAGGTAATATTTTTGTTACGAGTAATTGAATGCAATCATCAATTCATTCATTGAAAATCATATACCTGCACCAACCAAAGTGTATGAAATTGAGTCGCTTAGAGGGTAGGGTATGGTGGCTTAAGCCAAAAAACAAAACGGGGCTCACAGGCTGCCACATCAGCTTTTCACTCCCACTCAAAAATACCCCTTCACTCATAACACACCTTCACCTCTTCACTTGGGTCCCACCATTAACTATTTTTTTTTCTTTCAATTTTTTTCACACAAACATAATTTATTTCACACAAATTAAAAATACAAACTACAATACATTTTAAAAAAACATTGCGAAATTCAAAAACTAATGCGAAAATTAAAAAAATACATCAAATTATACATAAACTAATGTTCTTGTTGATGTTGTTGCCAAAGATGCTCAATGATATTACGTTGAAGCTTTGCGTGTGTATTTTTATCACGCAGTTCTTTGTCTTTTTTTCGTCGGATATCGCATCCCTCGACCCATGTCCTTAATATATTTGGTTGGGGACAAATATAACTTTCTTCGTCAAACTCGGTTAACGCATACTTTTGATTTTCTAAAATCATATTATGCAATATAATGCAAGTATGCATAACTCTGCGTAGCTTGTTGATAGTCCAAGCACGCGCCGGTTGACTTATAATACGCCAACGTCCTTGAAGGACCCCAAAAGCTCTTTCAATATCTTTTCGAGCACCTTCTTGTTTCCGTTTATATAATACATTCTTCTCTGAACTTGCAACCGTAAATGATTTAACAAAAGATGCCCATTGTGGGTAAATGCCGTCGGCTAGATAATACCCTTTTTCGAATGTAACCCCGTTACATTCAAACGGAGCCACGGGGTCGATGCCATCAAGAAGGTCGTCAAATAACGGAGAATTATTCAAAACAGTTAAATCGTTATTTGCACCCGCTACCCCAAAAAATGCATGCCAAATCCACAAATCATATGAAGCAACAGCCTCAAGCAATATAGTTGGGTACTTTTTATCACCTCTACCAAATTGCCCATGCCATGCTTTTGGGCAATTTCTCCATTCCCAGTGCATACAATCAATGCTTCCAAGCATTCCAGGAAAACCATGAATATTATTGTGTGCGGTGTATAACTTTTGAATGTCATTGAAGTCAGGTTTTCGTAAATACTTGGGCATAAACAATTCGATAACGCACATAGTAAAAAAATCTAAACAATCGCGTGCGGTATGGCTACCCATTTGTAAATACTCATCTAATGAATCAGGTGTTACGCCGTATGCCAATTGGCGTATGGCGCAAGTGCATTTCATAATAACACTAAAACCGGGTACCCGTAGCTTCGGGGACGGGACTGCTAAAAATCAAATGCGTGAAAGAGGGATGGTGAGTTTCAATGTAATTTTCAATACATGAGACTATTTCTAAAAATAGTTTACGGCTCATACGATTACCTAAACGATAAATATTGAATCGGGATATTTTGGCCGAGGACCCTAAATAGTCTGCAATCAACTGTGCTTCCCGCTTTACCCGTTTCCCGATTGATTAGTTTCGGTGGTGCAACCGCTCTGTCTTCTTCTTGTTCCTTGTTTGCTCTACCGACAAGTTTAAAAAATATGCTCAAGCATTTTTGGAAATCTTGACATCGAATCATCACTTTCGTAATCACTCATTATGTTAGTGTTTGTCTAAGATTGTGTGTTTTGAAAGGATAGTTGTATAAAATTTGATAAAATGAGAAGTGTTATTTATAGGGAAAAATGGGTATAAAAAAATTAATTTTTTTAAATTTTGAAATGTATCTGTTGGTTTCAAACGGTTTAATATATTTCTTTGTCCATTTCCTTCGTTGTTTCTTTGGATTTATCTAAAGGTCTATAAGTCGTGTAAGGCTCATTTAGATCCTGTTGAAAAGGACCTACACGAAGCCACGTCGGAGTGGCGAGCTGGCTTCGCCACCATACCCCATGCTCTTAATAAATCAACTACAAATGATTATTTTCTTTCTTCAAACTAAAAGTGGTCAAGTCTTACTGAACTTATCTTCAAGCTTGTCCTGGTTAAATTTAAGTAAATTTAAAGATCGGGGACCTAGTTGGTTAAACATCCTGGGACCACAAGCAAAAAATTACCGGTTAAGCCATACATCATAACCTAAATCGGTTTGGCTTCCCCGATAACTTTAACAGTGATCTTTCTCCGTTTTATTTACATGTTGAAAGTTTAAAAACCTTTCTAAAAATAAGTCTTATACAAACGATAATTTGATGTAAAAATGAAGTTATTTCATCTATTTTTTTAGAAAAGCATAAAATCTATTTTCCCAAAAAACCTACAAATAAACCAAAAATCAGCAATTCTCAAAGCTTGAGACAATATGCAGCTAGGAACATGAACAAGACAAAAATAGATCAGTAGAAAAAGATCCCAGCTAACTCGTAGCATAACAAAGGCCCAAATTAAACCACACTAAGGCAAGAAAACGCGACAAGGCTATTAGAAGATATATAAGACCCGTGACCTAAAACTCTAATGAACTCGAACCCCACAAACAGGCTTGGGTTTATTAATATACCTATCATCTAATAGAAGCATGAACAAAAACAAACATGCTTCAGCTCAAAACTCGAGGGTTGTAGGAAATATGAGAAACCACGTCAAAACACGAACAAAACCAAGATCAAACACTTAGAAGCGGAACATGGAGATATAACAGCCACTCAACCAAGACAGCGAACCGCACCACTCAGTGCTCGAACGATTTAATATTAAATGTTGTATCCCGATGTTCAAGCCAAAAGAAGGACGCCAAATGGATTTCAAACAATACGTCCTCAACTCTGTCTTGAAACGGGGACCTTTTTACCCGCGCTCCGCCGGGGTTTTACATGATACTTTTTCTTTACACAAACATTCTCTAAAAAAGTGGAATCCGGATTTGAACTTATTAAAAGAAGATGTTGGTAATGTTCCGGTTTGAGTTGAATTTCATGATGTTCCTAGGACGGAGTTTAGCGAAGATGGATTGAGTGCCATTACTAGTAAACTTGGTACTCCCTTGATGCTTGACTCCTATACATCTGACATGTGCATGTAATCATGGGGTAGGTTAAGTTATGCTAGAGCAATGATTGAACTCCGAGCTGATGTAGAATTGAAAGATACTATCGTGGTGGCTATGCCTAAACTTGTTGGTGATGGGTTCTATATATGCGCTATACGTGTTGATTATGAGTAGAAACCTCCCAAGTGTTCTAGTTGCAAGGTATTTGGTCACGTTCTGGATGAGTATCCTAAGAAAATCATCTCGCATGTGGTGAAGAATTTAAAGAATCATAGACAAGCTGCTACAGGTGTTCCGGTTGGCCTAAGGTGGGTTTTAAACCAACTAAACAATTTTATAAACTTGTCTCTAATAAGAGAGCAGTGCCAGCTCAAGTGGTAAAAAGAATTAAGCTGAAGTGTCTAGACAAGAGGTTAGTAATTCAACCCATCTGATGCGCTTAATTCTATTGAAAATGATGATGACTTGGGTACGAATTAAAGGTTATATAGTAGGTTGGGAAGGGGGCCTCATCTAGTAGTATTGGTACTACCCACATTGTGGAAAGGATTGATAAACTAGAAAGACAAATAATTGATGGCAAATTTATGCTTGTGGAGGATGACGGGAAGCTGTTGCCTAAGGTTGGTTCTACGGTTAATGCGGACAGTGATAGTGAAGTGGAAGAAGTGTTCAATGAAACTGTTTGTTATATGGCATCAACAAGTTTAAAAAGTGGCAGTGCAAGTGGATATGGTACTAAGAGCTTATTAGAACAATGGAGAGAAACAAAACGAGATGATGATTACGACCCTTATGATGATAATTTGTATGAAAGTTATGATATGTCTGAAAACCTTCAGGCTATTTGTGATGATTTCGATATTAAGGTCCGAGGTCTAAAGAAGAAATAGATTAATTTTGATGTCTATTGAGTCAATTGCAATATAATTATAGTTGTATCCTTCTTTGGATTAGTTGTGCTTATTATGTAAGCTACCTCCTTTATAACGGGCTGAGATGTAAGATACACCCACATCCTTTGTACCGAATCGTTTTTTAGAGTGATACATTTGCCGGGAAAATCTTTTTACCCAAAAAAAAAATTGCGGTTCATATTCCGCTATCGCTTTTTGGAACACAGTGAGGTTACACGACCCGCTCTCGTTCCTCCGTTCGACATTATTATACACGACACAAAATGCACCAATTCTAGGAGGAACCCTATTTTTCCATTTGCTAGTTATGGCATCGTATCCTCGGATATTGTCACCTATTTCTTTCTCAAAGTAAGCAATAACCTCCCCCCGCCCAAAATCCCCTCATCTTCATAGCGTTTCCTCTCACGCTATTTTTCGACACGTCGCACCACGCTTTGCACAATGCGATCTCTTCCGCCGTTGTTCATGGTTTGAAGACTCCTTGTTATCAGTCGTCTTGGCTTTTGAAGCATGTTTTGAAACCTTATTAGCTTTGACGGGCGCCACTTCTTCGACGGGAGTCATCTTCAACGGGAGCTGAACCGTGAGCCGAACCGTGAGCCGAACCATGAGCCGAACCGTGACCCGAAGAATAATCTTGATTACCGCTCGAACCTTGACCCGAGCCTTGACCCGCACAATATTCTTGGGTACCAAATAAGTTCTTTATATCCATATCAAGATTAATACGGTTAAGCGGAGAATACCTTTGATTTGGTTGCGGAGACGGAGATGGCGAATCCAAATATAGATGATACATTGCATTTGGTTGTTGGTGACAAAATGGTTGGTTGTTATACGGATGATTGAATAGATGATTTTGATAATAAGGTTGTTTTTGTTGTTGTGGTGGTGGATAAACAAAAGTTGCAGGTCAAAAGCGAACGGGTGGTGAGACACCGGATAATTAGAAATTCGGATCCGATGTTAAATGTGAAACGCTTTCTTGAAGTCGGGATTTTTGGGTTTTGGTTTTGGGAGTTTTCTTATTAGAAATTGTAAATTAAAATGAGAAGTTTAATAAAAAAAAGTTAGTTTGGATTTATGTATAAAATGGTGAAATATATAGGGTTTATAGGGTTAAAGGGTTTAAATTTTAGAAGTTAATTTTTTTAGAGTAAAGTGAAAAATACATCCTTGTGGTTTGCGAAATGACCGTCTCACGTTCCTGGCCCATACTTCACGCAGTTTTTATCCCTCCGTTAGTAAAATGAGGCATTACACATCCCTGAGGACGAACGGTGCAATTTTTTTCCGTTAGGTACTAACGTGGGTCTAACAAGAAGGGTATTGTTGTATTTTTGCCTCCACAGGGATATATGGTCAATCTTTGCCTTTTTAAAAAAAATTATTTTTTTTACCTTTTTAAACTTTTTTTTATTTTTAATTATTTTAAAAAAAATCCGTACATTATTTTTTCGTTTGGGCCGAAGTATGACCTCATTTTTTACTTAGTAATTATGTTATTTTCGTACGTTATTTTTTATACATTTTCGTACATTATTTTACCAAGTAAAAAACGTTATTTTTCATATGTTATTTTTCATTTGTATAAAAAAGTAAAAAAAAAATTCAACCATTTTTATACGTTTTTCGTTGTTTTGATACGTTTTTGAACGGAGGAAAGAAAAAAAATAACGTACGGAAAAATTAAAAAAAATTTACCAAGTAAAAAGCATATGAAAAAGAAAAAAAATTCAAGTAAAATAACGTACGAAAACGTATGAAATGAGATCATACTTCGCGGCCTGAACGGAAAATTACGTATGAAAAATTATTTTTTTTTTAAATAAAAAAAAGTTAAATAAAAAAAATTAAAAAGGCAAAGGTTCACCATACATCCATGTGGAAGCAAAAAAAACAACAATAACATTCCTGTTAGACCCACGTTACTACATAACGGGAAAAAAATTTACACCGTTCGTCTCCAGGGATGTATGGTGCCTCAGTTTACTAACGAATGGATGAAAACTGTGCGAAGTATGATTTAGGGACGTGAGACGGTCATTTCGTAAACCACATAGATATATTTTGCACTTTACTATATTTTATGGCCAAAACACATATTAGTAACCTAAACTTGGCAAAGTGGATCTAGTACCCTGAACTTTTAAGGGTCCTGAATAATACCCTGAACTTGACGAAATAGAATTTCTACTACCCAATACTAATAAACTCAACAATTAATTATTTTTTTCTTTCTAAAAATCATTTTAGTAGAGTTTTATTTAATAAATAATTTATAGTAAAACTTTTAGCTAGGCAAATATATTTTTTCTTAAAATTTAATTATTTTTTATCTTTTAAAAATTAATATAGTATTTCAGTTGATTATTTAGAATAAAAAAAATGTATATGTAGCATTGATTTCTAAAATATTTCGAGCGCGCTACTTTTAATATATCTTCGTATAATATAATTAAATGTTTGTTTCAAATAATTTTTAGATCAACTTATAATTAACTATATAGGAATTTTGTAATTTTCAATTTAAATATGCATATAAAGAACTAAATAGTCAAATTGTTATTGTTTCAAAATTATTTGAAACGAACACTTCAGTATATAATACGAAAATTTATGTATGGAACAATAGTTTACAGAAAGTGAATTACCGCATTACTTTTGATACATAAATATTTGTATTATATACTTAAATGTTCGTTTCAAATAATTTCAAGACAATAACAATTTGACTATTTATTTATTCATATGCATATATAAACTGAAAATTATAAAACTTCTATATAGTTAGTTATAAGTTGATCTAAAAATTATTTGAACAAATATTTAATAATTTAATATGAAGATATATTAAAAGTAGCGCGCTAGAAATATTTTAAAAACTAATGCTACATATACATTCTTTTTATTCTAAATAATCAATTAAAATACTATATTAAGTTTTAAAATAAAAAATAACTAAATTTTAAGAAAAAAATATATTTGCCTAGCTAAAAGTTTTACTATAAAATATTTATTACAAAATATTATACTAAAATGATTTTTAGAAAGAAAAAAATAATTAATTGTTGAGTTTATTAGTATAGGGTATTAGAAATTTCATTTTGTCAAGTTCAGGGTACCATTCTGCACTCTTAAAAGTTTAGGGTAATAGATGATCCACTTTTTAAATTAAATGCAACGGTCAATTTTTACTTTTTGCGTCAGTCGAATTTCCGACTTTCATCTCATTTGCTCTCGACCGATCGGCCGATGGCTAGCAGTGGTGGCGACTCGATCGGTAGTGAGTCGATCAGACCGACCACTGCGTCCGGCGTTAGTTTGAGAAAAGTAATTGAGATTACTTTTCTAACCTGTCATGTCACATGTTTGACTTGTAATAACCTCATCGACTTTGCTTTTATCATTAGAAAGAACCACCTCCGTTTTTTTTATACATACAAGTTGCTTATCGAGATCTCAAACAACAAAGTATGTTTAGTAAGTTATTTCACAGCCCCTTTGACTAAATTTTTAGAACCCATGTGTTTTGATTTGGTATTTTTTGGGTTTAAAAGATATTATGTTTGTGGGTGAGTTTTGATTTAGGCATATTTTAGTCGATTTTAGATATTTGTTTTTTGTTTGATTTTTCTGTAAAGTTTCAACATTTATGGTGGTGGTAGATGGGTACGGGTACTTTTAACCCGTCATCCGTACTCATGATTTTTCTCTTGTCCATCACCCGCAGGTTACCCGTCTATGAGTACAATGTTTTGCCCACGCGCATGCCTGCGGGTAACTTGTGAGTTTATGAAGCGTAACATTTACAGACATGTTTACGAATGTTTTGAAAATTAAACTTGATTGAGAGGTTGTTAGCCTTAATTTTATATAAGTCGAACAAGAATGTTATCGGTCTTATTAGTCGTAACTAGTCTTGTTAAGTAATAGGCTAGTCGGGTTCAACGGGCTTGGATTGTAATCTAATATTGTCCATGTTTCGGGCTCAAAGCCCAAGAATAGCCAAGCCCGGCCCAAGTTAGAAAAGCCATAACCACTCATGGCTCAAAGGGTATAAATAGAATCCCTCTCCACACATGAGAGGGTGTTGGTTTAACATTTGCATTGGATTTTGTGTGTTTGTATTCTTACAAATCTATTTTCTCTTCTAATAACTTTCACCGTTCCTTATCTCTTTTCTATCTTATTTTGCTTATTGGTATAGCTTATTATTGTGAAATGGATTAAATATTTTGGGATAACATTTGGTATCAGAGCCACGGGTGGGTTTAGTTTTTGTTTGGCTAGTGGTTTCGTTTTTTTTTATTTAGCAAAGTAGTTCGAGTTGGTTCCTTGGTCTATACGCTTTTAGTCGTGGTTCGAATTGGTTATTTCGTGCGTAGCTACGAAAAACGCAAGGACGACAAGATCGGGCTATTAGCGAGTCCATCGAACAAGATCTCACTTAAAGGATCGAACTAGGAGGATCGATCTAGCGTGGATCGAACGAGGGTACTTCGTCAAGGATCGAACGAGGGATATTCAAGTTTGATCGAACTAGTGACATTTTTTGTTTGATCGAACGAGTGTTTTCCTCTTTGGATCGAACGAGTAGTTTTCCTGTTTTTGATCGAACGAGCGACGATTAGTTTTGATCGAACGAGCGACGATTAGTTTTGATCGAACGAGCGACGATTAGTTTTGATCGAACGAGCGACGATTAGTCGTGATCGAACTAGCGGTTCGAACGAGCGTGATCGAACGAGCCGATCGAACGAGCGATCGAACGAGCGGACTCGAACAAGCGATCGAACGAGCCGATCGAACGAGCCGATCGAACGAGCGGATCGAACGAGCGATCGAACGAGCGATCGAACGAGCGATCGAACGAGCAAATTTTTTTTGGACCGAACGAAATTTTTTTTGAAATTTTGCGTGACGAAAAGGGTTTCAGTAAAACGGCCATAACTTTTGATCCGTAACTCCGTTTCAGGCCCGTGAGCTCTCAAATCGAAGCAAAAAACGAGACGGATCACGCTGTAACCACCCTTTAGCTGGTTAAGGATTTCTTAAGGCCCAAAAAGCTCGTTTACTATGATTTATTGACATTTTTCAGTTTTTTGGAATTTGTGTTAGACTTGTTTTTGTTTTAGCTCACGGCCCATCAGCATTTTAAGGCCCGTTTCAGTTTGGTGAGCCTATTTAAACAAACAGCTTTAACCCTAGCCAGAAAATTATCTGTTTTTAGACAATTAAATCATTGGCCGCTGATTCCGAATCAAATCACTCACGGTTTTCTATTGATTTTGTAAAATCCCGTTAATTCATTTATCGGTTTAAATCATAGACGTGTAAAATCCCGTGCACGTGAATTGCTTACTCAATCCACAACAACAATCACTTTACCTACTTAAGATCCGACATCCATTCACAGCTTCATCAAAATGTCAAATTCAAATACCAATTTGCAAACTCAATCATCGAATGCTCTTCATAATGCTATCATGGAAGCGGGTAGCAAAGATCGTCCACCAATGTTAGCACCGGGTAATTACGTTCAGTGGAAATCCAGAATCAAGAGATACATTGACACCAAACCTAACCGTGAACTCATCCACTATAGTCTCCAAAATCCTCCATACATAAATATTCATGGGCTGAGAAAACAGTTCCGTGCCTGAAAGGAAAGTTTTTTTATTCTGAAACAACATAGAGAGTAAAGGAGAACATAAGAATGTTTCACAAGACATACGAGATCAACTGAATGCTGAAGCTGAAGCCGTTCAGATCATTCTCACAGGGATAGATAACGATATCTACTCCACAGTTGATGCTTGTCCGAATGCATGTGAAATGTGGTAAATCCATTGAACGTTGAAACAAGGTGAAATCAATTAATGTTCAAAGATCTTGAACACAATTTATATTGGGAGTTTTGGAAAATTCACATCACGAGATGTGAATCACTGAATCGTATATACATCACGGTTTACAAATGATGAATGACTTGTCCGAATCAGTGTACCTTACTAAATCATCAGGTCAATTGTCCCGATCTTACTTCAAACTACAACCAGAATGCAAAAGTTTGTGACACTTGTTAACCAGCGTCAAGAGCTGAAGACTGTCTCCTATCACAAGTTTTGTTTTTTATTTTTTTTTTTTTTTCTTTAGACCTTCTGAAGCAACACGACCAGAATGAAGTCAATGAGATACGAAACTGAAAGACTAGCACGAACAGCTAACCCACTTGCACTTGTTGCACAACAACAACCAGTTTACATCCTCCAAACAACCTACTCAAACACTCAATATTCCTCCACCAGAACTCAACAGTCACCCCCCTACCAGAAACAGAGGAAAAGCATTGTTACATCTTCTGCTCCTACTTATGATCCCATAACCTGCTAGCGTTACTGAGAGATTATAGAAATTCAAAGAAAAGGGCATTGACAAACACATGGCTTAAATGTCTCTATTCGTTCAAGAAGATCTACATACCAAACCAACAACAACCATCGAACTTCTCAAACACCAGTCGAACTAATCAAGATAATTCTCCAAGAACTAACAAGGAACTAGGGTATGAATAATCAAGAGGAAATTAATTTACTAGGGGCAAGGTAAAATTAGGTACTCCAGTCGTGCAAAAGTCAGGATTCCAGTGTTACAACTGCAAGGAATATGGAGCCATGTTTCACGGGAATGTCAGAAACAAAAACGAGAATAGATGCAGCTTATCACAACACCAAGGAAAAAGTGTTATTGTGTAAACAAGAGAAGCTGGGGTCGTTGAATAGCAGAACAAGCGATTGGAAGGATGATGACTGATGATGAAGTTCCGGAAGAACAGTAATTGGAAGCACATTATAGTACATGCACAACATCACAAGAGTTACTCCAGATTCAGTTGACCACTATCTGGACCAATCTAGATGATGACCACACTATAAGAGTACAAAACAATAATACAACTAAAATGTGTTTTGCATTAAATGAACATCCTGAGCAAACCTGAATCTAGTAATGACATCTATCTGGCGGAACAAGTGACACCATATCACTATTGATTCATCGCTTATATGTTATGATTGAGCTCAGATGACCAGGATTAAACGATGATCCTTGATCCAGAACATGATTTGCTTGCTTCTTTAATTAAGAAACTAAAATGTAAAATTGATGACAACAAAAATCGTAATAAATTTTTTGGAATCATCAAACAAGGAGTTATTGATAAAATTGAAAGGTGAAATGAAGATTTCAACTAAAAATAAAACTTAAAATCATCAAATAACCATTCAAAGAAGCAAACAATGAACAGTCCATGACTAATCAGTTAATGTTTAAAGACATTAAGAAGTATCCAAGCGACTTTATAAGGTATAATGGATGTGAATTTAATGCGTCAAAGGTGGAATGTGATTGTGCAAAAAGTAAAGGGGATTTAAATGTCATATACAAATCGATTTTGCAAATCATCTAATGCATATACTACAAATAAATGATTTAAATCAAACGATTTCGGATATGAAAAAAGAGCTTTGTGCTCAGTCAAGAAACCATCTCCATAATGTCACAAGCAAAAGAGGCTCATATAAGAGCCTATACAAAACTCGTAAGAACAAGGAACTTGATAAAGCTCATTGCTTAGAAAACAAAAGTCAAGGTTTTGAATGATATTGTATATAAAACCGGCCAATCTGTTCAAGAACAATGAATATAGCTCTAATCTAATTGTAAAACGAGTTTTGCAAAACCTAGTTCCTCAAAAAGCTCAAATAGCCGAATCCTCGTCTGTATGAAATAGGCTGCTACAAGGATAAATGCTGCGGTGATGTTAACACGGATTCATACGAAATGATTCGTCTGACAAAGAACGTACGATCAAAATTAAGCATCTAATCAGACCGTTTGATTATACTCAAGTGAATAATCATATAATGATTTTTCTTTCCACGAAACGGGAAAATCTGCGCAACACAATTTTCAAAATGTCCAACGATGAGTCACTCATCTACTTAATAATGAATTTTTCCAAAGAGTCCTTTCGTAACAACACCAACTTTGTTATAGAAACGAATAATTGAATCCATTCTTTGGACAAAAAGTGTCAAAGCCTAAAGAACTTTCAAAGATAAAAAAGTGTGTTGGCAACGATTTTTGATGGAGTGGAACGTTGCAAACAAACAATCGCCAAACAGAACATATTTTGGTAACATCGATCCTTTCATATTCAAACACAATTGGAAGAAATAATGGCCCCAAATTAGAAAAAATCAATGTGAATAAGAAAGATTTCACTTGTGTTTGAAAGAAGAAAATGGTTGCTGATTTGCGAAAATATTTATATTCTCTTGAGATGAGGTTGATAATTCTTAAGTCTCAAATGGAAAGCAAAAACACGTTAATAAGAAATCGACCGAGCATTCAGGGAATTAATCTATGCTTGAACACATTAATGCGATACTTGTAATATACACAGATTTAGATAATTCCCTGATTTGCAATGTGATTACGGAGAAACCTGCAAAAATGTGAAACGTCTTGAAAAAGAGCTTTCCAAGAGTAGAAAAATGTCAAAGATTTGAAAATCACTTCATCAGAAACATCGATTAATCATGAACTGATTTACAAACATGTAAAGAAAAGATAAACAATGACAAATCTTTCAAAGAAATCAGTCAAACTATTTCTGAAAGAACGTACTGTATTTGAAATCAAGACTTGAAAAGCTCAATTACAAGACAAAGGAATTCAATAAGTTTAGTTGAAGAAACTCATAGAGAAAAGATTGAAATCAGTGGAACAAGTTTGAAAAATCATCGGTTATTCGACAACCGAACGCTTTTAAAAGTCAAAGACAATCCATTTTAGGTAAACCAGCTATCTTTTCAGATTCTCTTGCAAAGAAAGATTTCTCAAAGTCAAAGACTGTTACCAAACAAAATGTGTCAAATGATTTTCAAACAGTCCACTGCACAATTTGCCTCATGAATAGGTGCCATTGTCAAGAACACAAATGTGATCGCAACCAGACTGTAATAAAGTGCAAACACAAAGCCCAATCATACTAGCACACCTCAGTTGCATCAAGACATTAGGAAACCACAAACGTGTTCGTTCTCTACATAGTACATTCCAATACTAGTGTTAGCAGAACACCACTAAGAGCAATCATCTGAAGATAGAGTCATGTCTAACAATAGACAAGGAAGAAGCAAGAAGTTAGAAGACCACCGTAGAAGTTTATAGTTTTCAAATAATAAAACGTCTGTAACTGCGTGGTAAAGACAGTGTGAATTGCTAAGATCTACGAATGTAACTTTTGTATGTTGACTTGTGGGAAATTGTGTGGCTGAATGACAATCATGATTTGTGTGTTCTACATTATATAAACAATGGCGTGAATTCTAGGACTAGACAACCAATGGCTGTGCCTGTTAGTACTACAAACCCAAGCATAATGTGAACAAATCTGTTGCAAACATCCATAAGAAAACCGTGCAACAGACCCCACTGTCAAGAATCTAGAAACATAACTAGGAAGTTTATATGAGCAAGTTAGTAAAGCATGCAGTATGGTGTATCCTAAAGGATACACCATCTGGAAACAAATGATAACCTAAGTCTGAAAAAGGAATTGTTAATCCAAACGTTAGTATGCCTCTAGGAAAAGCATCTAAACGCTAATATTTTTGGAACATACGACTCCCTAGGTGATCCACTGTGTCCAAATACTACCCATTGTCTTCTAATTCTTTTGCAGCTCGTCGAGAGAGTTTCTATTCATCCGTAGACTCTGGTGCACAAACACATGACCGGATATCTCAGAACTTCTAACTAATATTGTGGGAAATTTACTGAAACGTCAGTTTGGAAATGATCAAAATTGCTTGAGCACCAATTCTTGGCTATGAGTAATCTGGTACAAGAACGATTAAACAAAAGGGTCATTACGTTCGAGGCTAATCACAACTTATTCTCCGTTGGGTCAATTCTGTTATGCCGATTGGAAGTTCTTTTTCCGGAAGTCTACATTTATATCCGTGATTTGAAGGGAAATATCTACTCACAGGTTTCTCTGTTGGCAACAGATTTGTATTCCATTTTCTCTTCAAGACCAACTTCTCCCAATCCAATTTGCTTAAAGCCTAAAGCAACATCTCTCAAGCATGGTTATGGCATCGTCTCTAACGTCATTTAAAACTTCGACACCATCAACTTGCTTTCAAAGAATAATATGGTGAATGGCCTTCCACAGCTAAATTCGTACAAAGATCATCTGAGTTCTTTCTTGTGAGTTGGGAGCAAGCAAAAGAAATTCTTTTTCATTCTAAGACTTAGTAGTAAAAAGTAAATTATACAAAATAAAAGCTATTTAGAAAAATATATAATGAGGAAAATTTACACCCCCAAGCTCAAAAAGACGTTACAACTTCTACCATGGACTTAAGTGGTCCAATGCGAGTAACAAAGCATTAATTGGAAAGAATTTGTCTTGTAATTGGTTGATGACCTTCTCCCGAATATACTTGGACTCACTTCTTGCGGTCCAAAGACGAAACACCTGTAGTTATCATTGATTTCCTCACTTCTTGTCCAAAAGAGGAACTTCATGCTCAAGTAACAACAGTCGAACTGACAAAGGCACGGAATTCTTAATAAATCTCTTCATGCATACTTTTGCAAAGAGGGCATTAGACCACGAAACGTCAACTAGCTCGAACTCCTGAACCAAACGGCGTTGTCCTGAAAAGACTGAACCTACTCGTGTTGAGTCTTGCTCGAACAATGCGAAGCGCCGCTAAAGTTCCTCCGTTCTTCTTGGGCCTTGAAAGCAAATGCAACACTTGTTTTACTCAAAACCGTTCACTTGTAATTCCTCGACATGAGAAAACACCATATCATCAATGCCCGGAAACCGTCAGTCAAGTTCTTTCACATCTTTGGTTCTCTATGCTACATCATCAGAGATGGTGAAAATCTTGATAAATAAGTAAAAGGTGATGCAAGTATTTTTGTTGGGTATTCTACACAGTCAAAGGCTTACGGTATTTAACAAGAAACAAGAATGATATTGAATCACTTCATGTTAACTTTTGACGAATTGCCTCATATGGCGTCATTCATGTCCAGTTCTGACACCCCGGTCCACAATGTTCAACAACGGTACTTGAACAAGACAGTTTAAGTCCCGGTCCACAAAGTCCAGAAAATGTTCCTCAAGTTGCTGAGACAGTAACAACGTCAAATGAGCTGGAATTGCTTTATAGTCCGATGTTCAGTGAATTACTCAATGGAACTTCTCATGTTGTGTCAAAGTCTTCCGCTGTACATGCTGCTGATAATCCCGATAAACGTCAACAACATAACACAACTCACACTTCTACAACAACCGATGTTGCAGATCCACCTCCATTGAACATTCATTCAACACATCAAACTCCAACTCAAGTACCAACTGTCACTGCACATGAGAACATTATTCAAGCAGAAACAAATACAGAAAATGCACAATTTGACGACGATGAATTTATCAACATCTTCATGTTACACCGTACAGAAGATCAAGAGGAAGACATCGACCGTCATGTTGAATCGTCAAACATTGGCATGACTTTCTATCACATCCGCCAACCTTCAAGCACAACGATGGACAACAGATCATCCATTAGAACAAGTCTTGGAAAATTCCCTTCTCAACTCAGTTTTGAAACAAGACTGTCAGCTAAAACAGATGCGAGATGTGTATGTTTCGCTACAACACCGTGAGTCAGACGAACCAAAGAACATCAAGAAGCCATGGCTGTTCTGCATGGATTGAATCAATGCAGAAGAACTTCATCAGTTTTGATCGACTAGATGTAGGGGAATTATCGACAGACCACTTGCAAAAATGTCATAACTAAAGTGGCTCTGGAAAAACAAACGTGAGAGGAAAATACTAGCATGTGTCGCAACAAATCTCGTCTTGTGGCTAAGGGACAATGCTCAAAAGGAAGGAAATTGATTCGAAGAATCATTTGCACCTGTGTTTCTCGTTGAGCTGTACGACAGTTCATTGCGTATGCTGCACACAAATCATTTACAGCGTACCAAATGGACGTTAAAACAACATTCTTTATGGACCTCTGAAGGAAGAAGTGTACGTAAACCAACCAAATGGTTTTGTTGACCCATATCATCCTGACAAAGTTTACCGACTCAAGAAGGCATTATAAGTCCTCAAAAAGCACCAAGAGCGTGGTGATGATGACTCTCCAACTCCTGGTATCCAAGCGATTCTCCAAAGGTTTCTATTGAACCACTCTGTTCATAACAAACATGGGGAAACATACTGCTTGTGCAAATTTTACGTTGATACATAATTTTTGTCATAACTGAACCCAAAACTTTCAACGATTGGAAATACTAATGCATACAGCAAGTTTGATATGGTCAATGATGGGTGAGCTGAAATTCTTTTTAGAAATTTCAGATCCACCACTCCCCCTCGTGGAATCTTTATAAACCAAGCAAAGTAGCTCAAGAGATACTAAAAAGCATGGAATGACCTTCATGTGATAGCATTGGTACACCAATGGCATACAAACCCTTGATGCTAGACTTGATTGTACTCCGGTCGACAAGACGAATATCGTAGTATGTCGTAATGCACCATGTACCTAACAGCAAGTAGAACCAGGTTTTTTATATTGTACATTGCACATGTTATTGTGCTCGAAACTATCAAGCGAAACCGACTGAGAAACACTCGCTGCGGGTTTAAAAACGATCTTTCAGTACCTTCAAAACTCCATTAACATGGTCTCTGGTATCCCGAACGACAACCGTTTTCGAACTAACTGCTTTTTCAATTCGGATCACGCGGGCTGTCTCGATACCACGAAAAGCACAATTCTGGTGCATAACAAATTTCTAGGTGGTGATAATTTTAGTCAGCTGGTCATCCAAAAAGCAGGACTAGCACTTCAATGTCTCAGCAGAAAGCCTAGTATGTGTCTTTATCTGCGTGCAAAGTGCTCTAACAATTCTATGGATGAGAACCACTCACAGATTATGGCTTTCACTTTGATAAAATACCTATGTATTGTGACTCAAAGGCAGCCATAGCCATCTCGTGCAATCCAGTCCAACATTCCCGGTTAATACCAAGCACATCCGATGGTCCAGAATCACTTCACTTCATAAAGGGAACAAGGTTGAAAAAGGTATTGTGATTAGTCCTTTGACGGAAACTGAATACCAGTTAGCTGACATTGTTCACAAAGCCATATCGGAAGATATGTTTTAATGTACTCTTTCAGAACAACTCGTATGTAGATGTTTACTCCAGATGAACTGGAGGGTTCGGCAATTGAATCTGCTTGATCCATCAAACATCAATTTGTAAATATTTTTATTCTCTCTTTCTTTTTGATTTATAAAAATTTTTGAAAAAGAAAATACAAAAATATAAAACCAACAAAAAGAAAATAGAAAAATATAAAACCTAGAAAAACAAAATACAAAATCAGAAAATTTCAAAAATACCAAAAAGAATCTTCTCGACATGTCTCTTGGAATCGATAACATTTACGTACCTAGAAATGTTGATTAACATCGACACGGGCGTGTAAATGAAGTTCGAAACGAAGAGTTTTAAATGCGTTCAAAAACATGACATTTCTAAATTTTTCTCTATGACTTATGTACATTTCAGTGCATAACTCGGTCCCGGAATGTAAAAGGGAAGTGTACGCCTCAGTGCGCTTACTCTAAAATAGAAGAGAAGTCTCAAATCATGTTTTAAAATCGTTGAAACACAATTATCAAAAAGAACTTTCAATTCGAAAATTGTCTACAATATAAAATTGTGGTCTTTTTTCCCTAAAAAGTGGTATTTGATAAAATTGTGTGATTCCATCACTCACCTTCCTCGAAAAATTTTCAAAGAATTGTTGTTTCCGTATAAGAATGTCAATTTATGTGAATCAATTTTCTAGGGGGGAGCTTTTTAAAACAAAAGCCATTAATGTGTTTTGGGTACATCTCATAAATGTAATTTTATGTACCCAACAAACACAATTTGTAAACTAAAATGTGAAGCTTACAATGTCAACTATTAATATACATGGTTCACTAAGGCATCTCACTGTCCGTCTTCAACATTTTGTTGGTGTCATATCATTTTTCATTCTAATCGTCAATTTAATAAAATATTGGTATCCACATGCACTTGTTGAAGGGGAGCTATCGAATCTGAATTCATGAATATCGTGGTAAAAAAATTCCCCCCATTTTTCTCGCCCATCTAATATTTTTCATGTCAAATTTTAATCATTTGGTATTTCAAATACTAAGTGTTTTATTATTTAAAATAAGGGGAGAAAATGTGATTAAAATATGATATATACGAATGTGATCTTTAAGACTCTAAGTGCAACTCTGTCCTTCATGTGCTAAACAATTTCGAATCTCGGAGCACATGTGTAGGGGGAGTATTTGAAAATAACAATGTCAGAAAATGGTTTTATGGTTCGATCTCATACCCAACAACCTATTTTTCAACGACGATTCTGAAGTCATAAGGTGTTAGGTAAGGTAATAAAGTTTCCCCCCCCCCCCCCCCTACGATCCAACCAGAACCGGAGGGATCTACCCAAGGACACTCCATAGTTAGAAATAGCAGTCCTTAGGTATGATTGGAGAAGAATGTGTATAAGGGAAGAATGCCGACTAAGATTGAGCTAACACTAGAACAATCACAACAAGGTGTTAGTAATGACGTCTTGGTAAGCATTGAAGGGGTTGAAGAATAAAAAGAAATGTATGGATAAAGGGTGAAAACAAAGCAGCCCTCCAAACAACTTAGGCAGAAACCGGGTCAATACATAATCTATCAAAATCACAATGATGATTGTTGATATTGAAGACGACATCATGGACCCAGTGATGCAATGCACAACCCTTCCCAGCCATTCGGGTTTCTCTCAAAAGAAACTTGTCTCATTTGTCACGGAGATACACACGTTATCTATTGACATCTCACTCCGAGATTGTTAATATTGAATAGGTGGCATCTGCTCCAGCCGCACTGATCACTAAAACTAAAGTGCACAAATCAGTCTAGAGCAAGAAGAGATCAGAAAAAAAATTATAAATCTCCTAGGACTCACAATGTCAAAAAATACACTTGCTGAACACGCATACAAGTTCACAAGTTGTAACACAGAGCCCTAACGCATTATCCTTGAGATCTTGCCAGAACATCTGATTGATACATAATATTTCACATGAAGATGGAAATCTGCTTGAGCCAAACATCAAACCAGGCTCTTGGTAGGTGACTTGCAAGATTCTATATGAATCAAGCTTGTGATAACTGGATATCAATGTTGGTCCAGTAAATGAATTGACAACTTAATCAGAAAGATAGGTAACTAACTGATCCACTCTTAACCGTGAGGTTGTCTGCTTTTGAGCCGTTCCAGGTAACTAGAACAGCAAGCTGGTGATTCTAATAACATCGATTAGATAAGATCCTACGCTTTGAGCTGAAACCCTGTCAATGAGATTCTATGAGTCAACCTGATCCCACGAGGGAGAGGTATTAAAACTATAAAACGGGAACCGGTGGTTAATACAACCGAAGTCAAGATTGAATGACCAAAGCATATTCATCATTTATTGCTAACGGTCTTTATTTCAGGTTTAGACGACGTGTGCAAAGCCTCATTCCAGCGAAGTCGGATTCATAAACCACATGGCTCAGACTCAAGCTTACAAAGTCCAATCATTCAATGTCAAGATAGTTTGATAGTCTAAATGCTCACCACCATTCAAAGAAGACCTCAAAGTCAAATAGAAGAGTATCATCAATTGGGAGATTTGTTAGACCTATAATCACATAGTCCAAACAAGAATGTAACAAAGTATGATACATGGTTGGATCAAAGCACAATTGATCAAGAAAGTCAAATCAAGATGATTCTTGTCAAGGAAGATTGATGCCAAGATAACGATCTCAAGAACTCAATGCAAAAGATAAAAGGCACTAGAACAAGATCACAAAGCATGCGATGAACAAAAGCCATTACAAACCAAGACAAGACCAAAACAAGGCAAAAGCATAAACCCCAAAAGTCACATCCTCAAACGTCATCGTGTGGTACGAGGAGTGTGAAGAAAGAGACCTCAACAATGTGGGATTGTTAGCCTTAATTTTACTATAAGTCGAACAAGAATGTTATCGGTCTTAATTAGTCGAAATAAGTCTTGTTAAGTAATAGGCTAGGCGGGTTCAACGGCTTGGATCAGTAATCGTAATATTGTCAAGGGTATCGGGTCTCAAAGCCCAAGAAAAGCCAAGCCCGGCCCAAGTTATAAAAGCCCATAAGCACTCCCCCCCCCATGCTCAAGGGTATAAATAGAAACCCTCTCCACACATGGAGAGGTGATGGGTTACCATTTGCCATAGATTTTTAGCGTGTGTGTAACTTCCAACTCTAGTTTTTCCTCTCTAATCATCTTCATTCCCTTACTCTTTTCTATCTTTATTTTGCTTATTGGTATAGCTTATTATTGTGAAATTGGATTAAATCTTTTGGGATAACAGAGGTGCATAAATTACTACATATCGATAAATATGCACGCAATTAAT
This sequence comes from Tanacetum coccineum, assembly GCA_026074375.1. Classification (NCBI taxonomy): domain Eukaryota; kingdom Viridiplantae; phylum Streptophyta; class Magnoliopsida; order Asterales; family Asteraceae; genus Tanacetum; species Tanacetum coccineum. The sequence goes on along the minus strand of BQNB010021929.1, from coordinate 9,525 downwards.
CAAACATCCGCTAATTATATATTACTAATAGCATTAATAACATTCTACCTTTGTGACTGATGAATTGTTTTCTAAGACTAGTCGTTATTTGTGCATTAAAATCGCAAGACCATATATATACGAACTTGGTAGAGAATTAACATATTATGTATACTAGACGGTTACCCGTGCATAACAACGAGATTTTATAGCGACATATTTTTATAGTTGCGTGGTTATTCATTTTCATCAATTACGAACTAAAAGGATAATGAAAAAGTTGTAATATAGTGTCTTATATAATACATTTTGTGGATGCATTTTTAGAAATTATGAGAAATGCTAGAACCACAAAGAGTTTACAAAAAGATTTTCACAAAATAATGTGGCATGATGATTTGTACATCATTGGCCAATTAAAAGATGAGAGATAAAGAACTTGAATCCAATTATTGCATGCCACATCATTTTGTAGAAATCTTTTTGTAAATTATTTATGGTTCTAGCATTTTTTTTAATCGTAGGTGGGAATTGTTAAAATAACTATTTCATTAAAGCAACATTTTTTGAATTTTTAAGTGAGAATTTATGTTTTGAAATGGTATTTTAGAAATTCAACATTACTCCTTTATAAAGTTTTTAAGTTTCAAGAAATAACTTACACGCTTTATATATAGCATAGATATAGATATATTTGATACTTTGACGATTTTTTTTGAACGACAGATTTTTATTAAAACACTAGCAAGAAGCTAAAAAAGATTACAAGATAACAAAATTAGGGTTTTGCAACCAAGTGACCCAATTAACATTACACTTAGATCGACTAGAGCACCACGTATAAGAAAAGTGAACTACATCATCGAATAAGAAAGCACGCCTTGGTTGAGAATTCCCAAAGAGCAATTGATTTCTGAAGCGCCAAATTTACCACCACATCACGTAACAAATTCCTTCAAGGAACACATTCAATTGCTTATGTAAACGAATATTGACAATCCAGTTGAGCCACTCGTTATAGGAGTTAAAAGCCACATCTTCAAGTTCCCACCAAATCAAAAAATTTCTCCAAACTTGGCGAGCCAAGGGACAAACGAAAAAAATATGAGAAGTGGATTCCACAGCCGAATTACAAAGGGGACAAGCAATTGATGGAATATCCATTCCTCTGAGCGACGTTTAGTATTATATGTTTTTTAATAGATTTAGGTGACTATTAAATATATCTATTAATAACTTTACAAATATTTAAGTAATATAATAAAAAAATATAATACAATTAGAGAAATACCTTTTTATTTTGTAAATAATAACAAAATACTATATTAATATAGATATATTTGTATATGTGTATATATTAATCGGGCGGAGATGTTATTCCCCACTTCCGCCCCAAACCCGATTAAAAATCCCCGTTTAAGCCTTAGACCCACCCCGTAACCAGATAAGCATGCTCCGCCCCGCCTCAATTATTTCGGGTTTCAAATTTCCCCGTCAGATTCGGGTTTTGTTGCCATCCTAGTGATAATAATGAAAGTTTCAAGAATAAGCAACAAGTTGAGGATGAAGACGGGCAAAAAGATGAAAAATGCTCACATGGACGATGTACAAACACTTAATAGCTGGTTATAATAATTGGATTTACATATTGGTGGATTTAGCTGGTAGTTTCAGTAATTCAGTAACCTAAAATTGAAATGAATTAGATTTTCTTTGGTCTAGTAACCGAAGAGAAGGAGTTTATTTGGATTAATTAAGATGTATCACAGTGATGAACCGTTTCTTACATTTTTCCTGATACTCGAAGATATGTATTTTGTAATGTTTGAGACTTTGAGCCTTACACATTTTAAGAACACATGATGCCTAGCCACTAGACACCTTGCCTGTGCTTAATTAATCGGGTAACTTAAGTATAACACCTATAAATCTATTAACCATTTAAACCCACATTGAAGTCAAAGTTTTGTGTGTTGGATCACTTATATTGTGTAATTGTGATTTATTTGAAATCAATGGCTTAGTTAAGTATATCTTATAGTCGAGTTAGAAGGTGCGGAGTGCACGCTCTTTTTAGTTAGCTTGATGCCGCCACGACAAAGACGCGAGAGTCAATGGGGTCGCGTCCCCTTGCGAGGTCAAGGGGCAGTGCTGGGTCCCGCTAAAGACGTTTTTTCCCAATTTTTTGGATTATGGTATTACTTGTTTTTCCCTCAAAATGTTTTTTCTCACCAAAAGACACACCTTTACATCAACAGGTGTGACTCTTCTCGCCATTTGAATTATCCAATTGAGGATTCATGATACCCGAAGCATATAGGGTCGAAATACTTCAATCTGAAAGTGATCTTTACACGATTCAGATAATATATCAAGACAATTTGATTATTATCACTCACAGACACACCCAAATTCTAACATTGTATCTGATGGTATTTAATATTTTCTCTTCAAGTAGAAATTAAATACTTGACAGTTTAATCTAAATATGAACATTGTAAAAAACCTTAAAACCTAAATGGCGTGATGCAAAAAACATAAAAATTACCAAACATATCATAAAACAGTAATATCACCTTTGAGAGGAGTATAACCCTTTTTAATAAGATCACGGTAGTGAGTATAAGCTAAAAGCCCACAAGCACTCGTCGTCCAAAACAACACTTCTGGCAACCCAAATATCTCGGCAGCTTCAAGGGTAAAACTCATGCAACCATCCGAAATAATACAGCTCACAGGTGGTACGTCAGGCTCCTCGTCGCCATTAAGCCTAGTAATCAGCTCACAAAAAGGTTCCAAACTGTGCTTAGGAAGTGATTCGCAATGATCTGTTACAGACTGGGTGGCTTCCGCTTGAGACGGTGGAAGGCCATCTTGGATTGAGTAGAAACGAAAATCCGAAAGGCCGTCGAGGGATGAAGTACCACGTGAGCGAAGCAAGCGGTTATGGTTGAAATGGGTATTGACAAAGGATATGTGGAAGCCCTTAATATGAAGGAGCTTGGAAAGTTTCATCATGGTATGGATATTCTGGCCATCTCTTGTCCTTCTTGCAATGTCAGTGTTGAATCTGCAAATCATGTTTTCTTCGAATGCGACATTGCTACTGATATGTGGAAGCTCGTTTTTAGATGGTGTGATATTCCTCTTTTTCAAGCTTCTTCTTGGGATTCTTTCAATGATTGGATCATCTCTTGGCATGCTTCTAAAGAGAAAAAACACAGGTTCTATGTTATTACTACTTCGGTTCTTTGGTGGCTTTGGAGATACCGAAATAGCGTCACGTTTAACTCTCAACCGTTGAGGAAAAGTGATCTATTCGATAATGTTCGTTTCTCTTCATTTTCGTGGCTTCACAATAGGGACCATATGAAGTTATCTTGGAATGACTGGCTTATGTATCCCCTTTCGATCACGCGTAATGGCAATGGTTAGAGCTGCTTTTGGTTTTTTCCTGAAGCTGGCGTTCAAGTTCGCTGGGTTGGCGTACCTGTACGCCAAGGTTTTTTCGTTTGGCATCTTCGTCGGTTTTGAGGATGGTTCTTCTTTTCATCCTTCTCTCGGGACTTGTTTGGGGTTTCATCAAAATCCATCCCGAAGTGAAAACCGGTGGCTCGGCCTCCGGGATGGGGGGTTTTTCTTTTGCCGAAGTGAAAACCGATCCGTCGGCCTTCGTGTCAAAAGTTTTTTCATCCCTTTTGATTCCCTCGCAGTTAAAGTCTCGGGATTTTACCATTTTTTGATGTTATGTATTTCTCTTTGTTGACTCTATTGTACTTTAAGTTTCTAGCGTCTTGCTAGTCTTTTTTTTTTATATATTCCATCTTTGCCGTTCAAAAAAAACGAAGACCCTCGACACGATATTGTCGAACACTTGTGGAACCAAGATAGTGAAATTTAGATTTATGTTTTTTTATTTAAAATGTATGTAATGGTTTTTCTTTTAATTTATAATGTTTTTTTTATTAATGAAATTTTAATTTTAAGTTTAATAAAGTTTTTTATATATATATAAATGAAAAAAAAAGGGAAAAGATGGGGTCCCCATAACACCAAAAATTGTGGTGTTGATTAGGGAGGGTGATTTTGGTGTCATGGGAAAAAATGATGACGTGGCACAATTTTTCCCCCACGGCACGAACTGTACCTTGTGCTCTAAGCGTGGAGTTACAAGTTTATTGTCGTTCATATGACAAACTATTACTTAAAAATAGACTACAAGAAAAATAGAATAGGGGACAAATTTTTAGAGAGGACACAAATGTCCTTCCCAAAGACCAACTAAAAGACAAAATAGCACATTTTCAAACTTTGACCCTCTTTAGAATAAAGAAAATTTTGACCAGACACATTCGGGAGGACATGTCTCCACCATATGTCCTCCCCAATGACTATTTCCATATTTCATTTTTTGGCTAATAATTTTTGGCTCGCAATTTTCCAGCTCAATCCATTAGGGAGGACATGTCCTCCCTAAATAGTTGACCCAAATGTTGACCGAGATTAGGAATATGCTTAGTAAATTGATTACTAGTTTGTTTTGCTCGTGTTTTGACGAGATGCATTCGGGAGGACATGTCTTCACTATATGTCATCCCCAATGACTATCTTCATATTTTATTTTTTGCAAATAATTTTTGGCTTGCTCTTTTCTCGCTCAAACTATTGGGGAGGACATGTCCTCCCCAAAGCTAAAGTTAAATTTTGACTTTTTACATTTTTCTCAAATCGAGTAGTGCGGTTTGATTATTGATGAAACATAAATAAACATACGAATTAAACAACAACAAATAAGTAAAACATGTGAATTACATTGCTAATTGATAAACAACAACAAAGCATACGGATTACAATTGAAATCGATAAACGTTTAAAACATTAAAACATTAAAACATACGAACTACGTTCCAAATGCTAAATGAAAACTACTCCAACCCAAGTCTTCCCATGTCAATATAAAGCTCATAAAGTATTGTAGTTGACTCAAATATGTGATTCTCGGGATGCCTTTCATCTCCAGTGTCCCTTCTAGTATCTTTATTTTTGCCTCTAGTGTCTTTATCATTTCAGCTAGGAACTTACAATTTAAGCACTCTGCTTCTCCATGACTCGGTGTAGATCCAGAAGGTTCCGAATAATAACTTAGACGTGTTGAAGGTCCCGGATAAGAACTTGGAGGTGTTGAAGGTCCAAGAGAAGAACTTAGACGCAACCTGAGGTCATCCTTCCACATGAAATATCCACATCCTCTATTTTGAGTTCTTGGTTGTTACAAAGTAAAAAAATCATAAGAAATGTCTTTTTGACAAACAAATAATTTATATATTACACAATTTTGTTTTTGAAAACTCACCTTTGAACAAGGGCGTGTTAGTATTGTCTACCATAACTGTAAGTTTTACATGATGTTCGCAACACTACATCTCCTTTTTCACAAGTACACTTAAAATAATGATCATATCGCTCCATCTGGTGGCGGGGATCGAGGTGGTGCTGGTTGTGAAGATAAGAGAGTGTAATGTGTTGGTAGGTGGTTGTAAGGATAAGAGTACATGTGATTGTGAGGATAACAACTACTTTTATGGTAAAAACAAAAGCTTTCAGCAACGACATGTAGCAACTACATGTCGTCGCTATAGGTTTCAGTCAAAGTCAATAAAGTTTTGGTCAAAGTCATCAATTCAGTTTTTGTCATATGTTATATTTTGTCATTGAATCCCCCATACGGTCGAATCATGTATACTAATATTACCTCGACCCATTTGTTTAACATAACTTATATATCAATATAATCTCAACTCATCCGTTTAACATAACTTGTATACCAATATCACATCGACTCATCCGTTTAACATAACTTGTATACCAATATCACATCGACTCATCCGTTTAACATTTCATGTATAACAATATTTTCTTGACACACCCGTTTAATATAGCATGTATAGCAATATCACCTCGACTTATCCACTTAACATCTCATATATACTAATATCACATCGACTCATCTGTTTAACATAACTTGTATACGAATATCACCTAGACTCGTATGTTTAACATCTCATGTATACTAATATCACATCGACTCATCCATTTACCATAAATTATATACCAATATCACATCGACTCATCCGTTTAACGTAACTTGTATACCAATATCACAACGACTCATCTATTTAACATAACTTGTATACGAATATCACCTAGACTCATATGTTTAACATCTCATGTATATTAATATCTCATCGACTCATCTGTTTACCATAACTTGTATACCAATATTACATTGACTCATCCGTTTAACATAACTTGTATTCCAATATCACATATACTCATCCGTTTAACACTCATGTATAATAAAATCATCTCGAGTGATCCGTTTAAAAAAACTTGTATACCAATATCACATCGACTCATTCGCTTAGCATAACTTGTTTACCAATATTACCTCGACTTATCCGATTAACATCTCGTGTATAACAATATCACCTCGACTTACCCGTTTAACATAACGTGTATACCAATATCACATATATTCATCCGTTTAACATCTCATGTATAATAATATCATCTCAAGTGATCCGTTTAAGAAAATTTGTATACCAATATCACATCGACTCATTCGTTTAACATAACTTGTATACCAATATCACATCGACTCGTCCATTTAATATAACTTATATACCAGTATCACCTAGACTCATCTGTTTAACATCTCATGTATACTAATATCACATCGACTCATCTGTTTAACATAACTTGTATATGAATATCACCTAGACTCACATGTTTAACATCTCATGTATACTAATATCACATCGACTCATCCATTTTACATAACTTGTATACCAATATTACATCGACTCATTCGTTTAACGTAACTTTTATACCAATATCACAACGACTCATCCGCTTAACATAACTTGTATACCAATATCACATCACCTTACCAATTTAACATCTCATATATACCAATATTACATCGACTCATCCGTTAACATAACTTGTACACCAATATCACCCTGACTCATCCGTTTAACATAACGTGTATACTAATATCACATCGACTCATCATTAACATAACTTGTATACCAATATCAACTCGGCTCATTCGTTTAGCACATGAAGTGAGCTCATTTAGAAAGCATGAATTATAAGAAAATTCAAAATAGTAAGTTTGAAAATTACCTGACGGTGATGGATTAATAGGTTACACTTTATACAATCAAGTCGATTGTCAAAACTCGATAATGTTGCCACCTGATAAAAGTCTAAAAGATAATCGATTGTTGCAGTTTTTTTAATATAACGGGAGTATCATGGGACGCGATTTGCTTATATATTGAGTTTTTATTGGGCCTAGCCCTTATTGGCCCAAAAAAACAAGTATGGCTGTATGGGACAAGTTTTCTAGTCAATCTCTTATATGGGAAGATTTTTTATCTCAATCTTTAGTAACATAATAATAAAATAATCATATATAATATATAAATGCAGTTAACGTTTTAGAAAATGGTGACTCTAGTTTTATGGTGGCCCTGTGCCAATGTGCCTGTGGCACACCCAAATAGCCGGCTCTGACCACTGAGCACCGCCTGGTGGTTTACTCCACCACGGCCGCCTCTTCCTTTCTCCATCCACCACCCGTTTAATTCTTTATTTCTTTCCTCCTCTAATCCATTTAATTATTGATTCCCTAATTCTTCTTTAGATAATTTTTAATTTTTGTTATCAATGTTAATTTTTGTTATATATTTTGATATTTGAGGGTTTTTGTTAGCCGTGACCGCCGCGACTCAGCCAACCGACTCATCCCGTGACCTCAGCCGACTAATCCGGTGAACTCAGCCGACCTCAGCCATGAAAAGGTATGATTTTTTATTTATTGTGTTTATGTATTTAGCGAGGACATGTCGTCCAAACAAAGCTCTGGTTGAGTCCAAACATGCTATAATCGGTAATATATTGTTTTTTGTTTCTTGAAATTACCCATCTAAAATATTAGTTCAAAACCATTGAACTACTAATTAAAGTGGTTGTTGTTGAGGTACGTTGGATCTGTGATTACTTGCTACATGTATTCAAGTTTCAAGTATTCAAGTGAAAAGGGTATAAAAGTGTTGCTTGTAGTAATAGGAAAGTTTTTAATATTCAATTCAAGATTGTTACTCGTATTATATTTGATGAACTGATGTATAAAGTTTTGTGAACCTTCGATTTGTAAGAAACACTAGCAAACGTGACAAACGTGGAGTCACAAGCAACTTTGAGTTAAAGGAAGCCGTGGAGAAGTATGGTCCACAATGTTGGAAATTAGGGTGTGTGTGATTGTGATGATGCTGGATATCTTACTAGACTCATGTAGAGTTCACTTTTCGTATAAAGTATTTCGACCCTATAGACGTCTGGGTTGCACGAAATCCTTATCGGGATAATTCTAGAAGAGAACACTTTGTATTCTAGGCACCAGATTACAAAGCAAGAACAATGAAAGAATTGTATATATTTTTCGTATTGTTTTCTGAGACGAGATCTCATGTTTTAAAACATAAGTTTTGTAACAGTTTTAGGCGGTTTACCCAACAGATCTCATGTTTTAAAACATAAGTTTTGTAACAGTTTTAGGTGGTTTACCCAACAGTTTTAGGCGGGACCCTAGCAAGGGGCTTTGCCCGACCCCCGCTTTTTCTGTCATGGTCGAGTTTATATTAGCTCAACAAGTGTGCACTCTACACTTCCCTAACTCATATCCGAGCCGAATATGAAATCTCATCGGTCTTTAGTAAATCATCATTACCTAAATGGGAATTGATGACACTAAAATCACCAACACACAAGAGATTGAATTTGAGTGGAGGATTAGAAAATGATTCGGCATATTGGCGATAATTCCAGCTGGTTCGAAAAGTATATAGGCGAGTTGGTTAGCAGCCTTCTTTACCATCATCCATCGTGGAGAGACATATACGCTGCTGATAAGGCGCATATCTACCCTAAGTTGCGGGTTAGTTTTTTCTTTTTTATTATTTTTATTATTGTGGTTATTATTTATTTAAATGTGTTTATCAATTAAATTTTGTATATGTTTTGGAATTATATTTTTTGTAGCATCATTTCAAGATCGACCCCCACCTTGCTGGGCCACAAGGAGAGGATATCAAAAGAGGCATTGAGGATTATTTTTCCAAACGGTATTCGGGCACAAAGAACAAGTAAAAACAAGAAATGTGGACCAACAAGGGTGGGCTTGGAGTTGCTGATGAGATCAGAAGGGGGCATCCTTAAGGACGTGACGCTTGACAACTGGAACAAGCTGGTTGATTCTTAGATCGACCCGAAGAGGGCCCACAGGGCGGAGGTCAATTCCCACAACAGGTTGGCTAACAAGATAGTGAGCTTACAGGGATCACGTTCTTTGCCTTAGAGTAGACATCGATATGTAAGACTTTCTAATTATTTAATATATATATTGATAACGTATAGTATGAGCACCAAGCTTACGGGGCTTAGTTCATAATATACGTATATGGGCCCAGGCCCAATACA